>JADLZL010007353.1:0-70769 GCA_015844335.1 Chrysopogon serrulatus
TCTATGCTTACTTTAACTTACAGGAACATGCTTTCTTATGTATTTCCTTTCACCCTGACGACGATGGCCCTTTCCATGCTTGCTGTGAAAGGGCTGAAAGAACAAGGCCGTTTAGGTAGATCTTTTGGCAAAGTTACAATTAGGGATCAGCCGCCTTCAAACACAATTCAGAAGATCCTAGCCCTTAAAGAGGCAATGGCCTCAGTGGAAAATTATCTCCAGAACCTGAATGTCTCCCTGCTGAAAATCCGCACCATCTGTCTAGCTGGCCAGCCTGAGGTAAGACACAATGATTGTGTTGGTGCTTTACATTAACTAGAAGCTGTCGGTTAATGGATACCATTAACCTAAGTATTTGTTGGTCATATGACAGGTGACAACGCAGGTTGCGCTTGTTCTTCTAGCATCCTCAGCCGTCCTTCTAGTGTTTCCTTTCAAATATGTTCTTGCATTCTTTACATTTGATCTCTTCACAAGGGAGCTAGAATTCCGGAGGGAAATGGTGAGAGCCTTCATGAACTTCTTGAAGGAACGGTGGGAATCGATACATGCTGCCCCTGTGGTCGTGTTGCCATATGAAGGCGCTGAAAGCAGCCCCAAGACACTCCCGGCAAAAGCTTCGGGGCAATCAGAACCCCAGAATGTGCAACGTGGGAGCGGTTATGTCACCTCAAAGAACGGCATCAGCAGTTCATGATCCGCGCAGCTTTGTGAGCGTCTTGTTGTAAACTTGTGTACAGTTATGTACAGTTGAAACTTGCATAGATTACTTGCGAGGTCAGATTAGGTATAGCTCGTACCAATCGGTGGGTTTTGCAGAAGCTCTTGGAGTAATAGCCCTTTTTTTGCGAGTAGTGAAAGTAGGAGGTAGGACTGTAGGAGTAAGAATTTTGGCCCAATCCTCGGTCTTCCGATCGTTGGTCTGGCAGTTTCGAATTTCAAGTTGACAGGTTCACGTGTTCATAATCTGTTTGGAACGCTGCAGGATCTGCCTAAACAAGTAACCTGGGACGTCGTTTCAGGTTGCAAAAAAACCTAATGAGATATCCTGCATTCCTTCACCTGCTTTCCTTCCTCGAGGGCGCTGATGGCATCCTGTCCGTGTAGAGCGGATGGCCATTGATTCCCAAAGGACAACCGCAGCAAACAAGTTCAGTCTCGTACGCCGTATATGTTTGTCTCATTTATTGGAGCCTCTCCTGCTCAAGAGTTCCTCGTACTCGTACAGCTGCTGAGGGGCATGGACAACTCCAGCAACAGGTGCAGAGGGACTGAAGTTTTCTTGTATTATTACGATTACGAAGAACACAGCACACATGCGCAGCCGTTAGCACGGTTCTTATATGAGGAGGGGGGGGGGTGTGGGGGGTTGGGGGGTGGGGGCGAATACTACGACGGTACGGCGGTTCTTATATGAAGGCGGGAAAAAAACGACTACGATGGATACGGGAGACCAGAAAGCACGACGTAAGGAGTCCTCACCCTGTACTTGCCGCTAGCGTCGGTCCAAACTATGTCCCCGAAAGTAGGCTCGCCGCCGGTAGGCGCATTGAGTTGGATCTCCACCTCGAACGTCGCCGACTGCCCCACCGCACTGAACTCCAATATCCCCGGCGACACGAACACGAAGACGTTGCTCGGCGCTAGCCAAGACGCGGAGTACACTGCGGCGCCCGGGCCGACGTTGGTGACCGTCCTTTTGAACTTCACGCTGCCGGAAGTGGCGTTGAAATCGAAGATCGCGACGAAGGACGGGTAGTTCACGTCGCTGGACGCGGAGGAGCAGTTGTACGCCGACGACGACCTCGTGATCGCCATGATCTGTCCCTTGGTGTAGTTCGCGGCGCAGAGGAGCGCGACGAAGTCGCCCGGCCCGGCGTCGTACACCAGTCCAGGGTCCATCGCAGCGTTGGGGTCGACTTGGCCTGAACCCATGGCCAGCGGGCTCGCTTCGACGGTGGTGTTACCGTTGACGTCGGCCGTGATCCGACCGTTCGTGTTGTCGGTGGTGGTGGCCGTGGTCATCATCGCCGACTTGATCATGGCCGGGCTCCAGTTCGGGTGCGCCGCACGCAGCAGGGCCGCAACGCCGCTGGCGTGCGGGCAAGACATCGACGTCCCGCTAAAGACCGCGAAGTCGCTGGCCAGTTGTGTTTGGCCTATAATCGCGGTTGGAACTGCGGGCGTCACCGACGCAAGGATGCTGTCCCCTGGCGCTAGGATGTCAGGCTTGAGCACGCCGGGGTAGCTCGGCGACGGCCCTCGCGAGGAGTAGGCGGTGACCACCGGCGCCGGCCGTGTGCCGAGGATCGTCTGCTGGAACTTCATGGCGCCCGTTGGCACCGCGGTGGAGTTGATGTAGCTCAGCAGCCTCGGCGCGTCTTCCGGGCTGATAATAATAGCGGGGAGGGGCAGGGTATCATCGAAGTCCGCTCCGTCGGCTGAGATGAAGATGGCCCCGGCGACCCTGGCCTCGTCGACAACGTTCACCTGTTCAGTCAGGCTCCCCGTGTCACGGCACACGACTATAGCGGTCGTTGAATTGGCCAACGCCGCTGTTGAGTTGCACGCCGAAACGATGTCGTTGTAGACCAGCCTCGTGTCCACGACCCACGCGCTAATTGGGTAGCTAGTGATGCCGCGGATGCTCCCTTCGCATGTTGTCGTAGTACAACGTGCCGACAAACATCTGCCGGTCCACCGTGCCGGCGGCGACGGTAAGGAGCCACGGGATGCCGTTGTGCAGTTGTCCGATCCGTGGACCTTCGTTTCCAGCCGAGGCCGACACGAGGATGCCGCGCTCCATGGCCGCGAACGCGGCGATCGCAACGGGGTCCTCGTACAGCGGCACGCCGTCGAAGCCGCTCGAGATGGAGATGACGTCCACGCCGTCGGCGATGGCAGCGTCCATGCCTGCCAGCACGTCGGACGCGTACCGCCCCTCGGGCCAGATGACCTTGTACATGGCGACGTGCGCGCGCGGGGCAACGCCGCGCGCCGTGCCGCTCCCGTACCCGAAGAAGGACGCGCACCGCACGGGGCTGCCGCCCGCGGTCGACGACGTGTGCGTGCCGTGCCCCTCCGTGTCGCGCGTCGAGTTCATGGAGATTTTTATGTTCGGGTTCGCGGCGACCAGGCCCTTGTTGAAGTAGCGCGCTCCGATGAGCTTCCGGTTGCACATGGAGGGCGTGAAGTCGACGCCCGGCTCGCACGTGCCGCGCCACCGGGACGGGACCGGGGGCATGCCGGCGTCGTTGAAGCTCGCGCTCTCGGGATACACCCCGGTGTCGATCATGCCGATGATGACGCCCTCCCCGAAATTGGATGCCGGCCACAGCCCGCCGAAGGAGCTGAGACCGAGGAACTCCATGGAGTGCGTGGTGTCGTGAAGCGTCGTCGCCCGGTGGTCCGGGTAGGCTGAGACGAAGCCCGGCGTGCCGCGGAGGGTCCGGAGCTCGGAGGCGGAGAGCGTCGCCGCGTGAAGCGCCTCGTCGTAAGTGTATAGGAGCTGCGGCTTGGTTCGGACGCCGTCCGCTGGCGCGTCCGTCACAGACGCGACGATGGCGGCGTGCCAGTCGCGATGGTCGGAATGGTGCCGCGGCATGGCGGACTTGTCCATGTGGATAATGTACCCCGTCCGCGCGGCTCGCGCGGCCACCGGACCGTAGAGGAGGACGCACGCATTGATGAGAAGGAGCAGTAAGGGTAGGGGTAGTGACAAGCGAGGACGCGGTGCATCATCCTGCGCCATTTGGACAAGCTTCTCTACTACAACCTCAAATTGTGATTCTTCTTTGTACCTGCAATGCTAACTTTTATACTGATTCGTATACCGTGTCTGTGCACATTGGTTTGAACGTCATAGCTGCAAATCGTAGTGCAAGCCGGCACATCCTCGTAATCATCTACGTAATAATAATCGTAACACTACACTACATACAGAAGGAACATTGTACATCGTGCTGTGATGCAATGCTACCCTGTACTAGCAGACAAAAGAAAGATCCTTCGGTCTTTTGCGAGGAGGATGCATCCAAGAGAGTTACTCCCTCCGTCCCTTTTTAGCTGTGCCAAGTTTGACTTGAATAGAAAATATGTACAATATTTTATCTCCAAATAATTTTGTTAAAAAACTAGATCCAAAGATCTTTCCGATGATAAATTATGATACTAATCAATGATATTTTTTTTGTGTCTCTGAAAACGAAGCGACAAATAAAAAAGGGACGGAGGGAAGTCCGTTTGTCCCTTCTACATCAATAAATTTAATGTTTGTCTAGACATGAAAGGAAAAAATTTTTTCGCTAACAAACTTTAAACTCTAAATTCGGACAAACAATTCTTCTCAAACCATGTGCTTTACCTCCTTGAAGTGGTCTTGATGTTGGTTTTGCTACAGTGACAATAGTTTTATCTTTTTCATTTTTATTTATTTTAGCTAAGTTTTTGAGAAATCATAGTAAATCACAAAAAAACTAAAATGGAAAATATAATTTTGTTGGACTCCACATAAATAGATCTACATGGTAAATATATAATATAGTATGATTTAGTACAAAGTTTTTGCTATTTTTTTTATTTTGGCTAAATTTTAAAAAACCATAGTAAATCACTCAAAAAAATTATAAAATGGAAAATCTAATTTTCTTAGGCTCCACATGAGTAGACCTTCAAATGAACATATAATATGGTATATTTTAGTATAAAATTCTTGTTGTAGCTTTCGATCTATATTTTTCTGTAATTAATTGAAATAATTCATAATTATAGCTTCTATAATTATTTTTGTTAGACTAAAGCATACCATATTACATATTCACTATGTAGACCTATTCATGTGGAGTCTAACAAAATTAGATTTTATATTTTATGATTTACTATGATTTTCAAAAATTCAGCCAAAATAAATAAAAAAAGATTAGTAAAATTTATACTAAATCATACCATATTATATATTCACTATGTAGATCTACTCGTATGGAGTCTAAAAAATATATTTCTATTTTATGATTTTTTCATGATTTACTATTTTTTTAAAAATTCAGCTAAAATAAATAAAAAAAGAAAAGGACAAAACTACTGTTACTGTAGCAAAACCATCGTCAAAACCACTCTAGGGAAGATAAAACACGTGGTTTGAAAAGTTGAGAGGACTTGTTTATTTGGTTTTAGAGTTTAGAGAGTACTTTCGTGAAGTTGGAGACAGAAAAGTAGACCTTTTTCAATATGAAATACAGTCGCCGGATGGGCCTGTAACGCCTCAAAAAATGGTGGAAAGCGGCGGAAAGGCAAGGGCCTCATATGTGGGCCAATGGGAACGGGAAAACAGCCCATTCCGTCCCATCCATATGAAAGAAAGCCCACGAAAATGCTTGAACTCCACTTTGGATTCGACGCCTTCCACCCGATCCACGGAAAAACCCTAGAGCTTGACGCGCGCCTAATTCTGCGCGCCAAATGCTCGAACACCTTCCCGCCAAGCTTCCTGCTGGCATTCGCAATATAGATCCCCGCACCCAAACACTGAATTTGTGTGCGCACCTGTGTGCTGTGTCACAAAGAGAGTGAAGAGACAGAATGGAGAGAGAGAGTCGCATGGAGGACTCACCCGCCGACGCCGCCGGCTCCGGCCGCCGCACGCGCACCCGGGCCGCGGAGGCGTCGGGGCGCGCCGCCGTGCTGCAACAACTCCGCGCCGTCCGCAGTGGTCAAATCCGCGCCGCCGAAGCCATCCAGGTGAAGGTTGACGCCCCCATCTACGACACCGTCCCGGAGGAGGAGTACAACGTGCTCGTCGCTCGCCGCCGCAAGGAAGCCGGCGAGTTCATCATCGACGACGACGGGCTCGGTTACGTCGAGGACGGCCGCGAGGAGGACTGGAGCCACCGCGCCCTCCCTTCCTCCTCCGATGAGGGATCTGACGGCGAGGACGGCGCCCCCGCAAGCGGAAGCAGGCGCGCCCTCCCCAGACGAAGCGCCAGCCGCAGCAGTCCGCCAAGGCGGCGGCGTCTTTCTCCGCCGCTGCCGCAAGGACGGGCCAGCAGATCTCCTCTATGTTCACATCCTCGGTATTTAAGAGGACCGGCAGCGACCGCGCCAAGAGCTTGGCGCTGGCCGCCGACAGCATCGTGGACGACGTCATCGCCGAGTTCGCGCCCGACGAGAACGACCGTGAGGAGAGGCGGCGGCGGGTTGGTAGGGTATGTGCGGCCCAGCCTCCTGCTCCAACAGTTCCCTACGTCAAGCCTCAAAAGGTAATTGTCGATGCTGAAATGGTCAGATCGGACAATGGAAATGATGTGGCGGTGGAATTGAAGAACGATACTGAGATGGAAACCAATCTTGAAGAAATTCCTGGTTCTAGTGCTGAATTGGTGGTTGATAACACGAGTTTGGAGGAACCAAAGCAGGAGGCTGATGGGGAAGTAAAGATAGAGAAGGCAAACCGCCTCAATGCAAAGATTAAGGCGGAGGAGAGCAGAAATAATGATGTGACGAGTGCAACAGCAGGATGGATGAAGATATGTGGGAATGGGGAGAATGCAGTAGGTGAAGAAGGGGTGGCTGTTGATGGTAACACCAATGTGGATGAAAGTTCAGAGTTTGAGCTGAAAGATGGAGCACTGCCATTCTACATACTGGATGCATATGAGGAACCATTTGGTGCTAATTCAGGCACAGTGTATTTGTTTGGGAAGGTAAATAGCACTCCTACCCTAAAGTTTCCAGTACAGTTCTGGTAAATTATCCTATGAATACAGTTTTACTTTCTGATGTCTGATGACAAGCAACTTTTCTTTAATTGATTATTGGACACTGTAAAGCCTGTGGCCAATTCATAGCACTGCTTCAAGAATTATTTAACTTTGTAGGATAATTTGTACACCATATATGTTGTGGTCTTTTTAGCATTAGTTACATAACTCTAATGGTATCCAATAATGATATTAAGCATTACAGTGAAAATCGCTATCATAAACTAACCAGCAATCAATGTCTCAGAAATTTTATGTTGTTTCTCCCAAGGATTCAAAATGGAAATAAAAACTTCCTGTGCTGTAATCTTTGAAACATGTTTCATTAAGTACAAGGCAGTCAGTGGATTGGTGTGTAACTCCTAGGCAGTAGGGTGATGCCTAATTCGTTGGCAATGGATCTTCGTAAATAGTGTTTCTGAGGCGTGCTTTCATCACTAGATACTAGTATATTATTTTTTCTGACAAGCTGCTTTCGTGTTCTAGGTTGAAGTTGGCAAGCAGTTTCATAGTTGCTGTGCCATTGTAAAAAATATTCAAAGATGCATATATGCTATTCCAAACCGTTCAGTGTTTCCAACAGGCTCCATATCAGGGATAGAGAGAAACCCCACAAGTGCTGATCTTTTGCCTTCACTTCGAGCAACTCTACATGTGAGAATGATTTTGTTTTCTATCCTTAGCACATAGCACCACTGTGTAATATGCATAACACATCCTCTATTTCCAGGAGTTGGCGTCAGGATTAAAGAGTGAAATAGCTGACAAATTGTCAGACCTCAATGTGTCAAATTTTGTAATGACTCCAGTCAAGGTTAGTAGCTGCACATGCACACAGATACAAACATGCTCCCCCATTCCCCTTTACTGGGCTAAATGGTTATATTTGTTATGCCTTAGAGGAACTATGCATTTGAGAGGACTGATTTACCAAGTGGAGAGCAGTATGTCCTGAAAATTAATTATCCTTACAAGGTATGTGTCTTGTCAATACATCTTTGATTGCTATTTTACTTTACTATTTTATAGCCTTCAAGGGGTCTAGCTACTTTTGTTTGTCTAAATGCTATTGTGGTTGCATATTTGGCTGCCATGGAGTGAAATGCAATGACAACATTTGAGAAAAAAAAGTGTGGCTAGTTTCTAGCATAGCTGGTTTATCAGTCCCTTATTATTTGGAAAATGATGCTATGTTGAATTGTGAACTAATGGCATACATGATTTAATATGTTATATGGCATAAAAAAAAAAACTGGAATCTTCAATTCTAGAAGTTTCTGAAGTATAAAAATCAATATTTTTTACTGAATTCAATCCCAGTCATTTTTTTATATTTAATCTTGTACCTATTTTCAAAAAAAATTTAATCTTGTATCTTCACAGAAGGAACCTAGGAAATTAGAAATAAAAAACCTACAGTCTTACAAGATATAGTGTGACTGCTAGACTGGGAATTCTAGAGTTGTATGCTGATTTGATATTTGTCGGCTATACTCATCATTCATCAACTAACTTGAACTGTGAATACATTCTGGATGTTTGTAGGCTTGTAGCAGAGAAAAAACAACCTAATAATCAGGCTTGTTTTCAACTATTGGCTTTTGAATATTCATTTCTCATATCATGATCTCTTGGTTTGAATACCATAATCATTTTAAATTTTAAATGAAAATGGTTTCTGTGCTAGTTTTGGTTAAATGGTATACTCAAATTTTACAAGTTGGATTGGGAGCTGCTGAAGGGTAGGATTTGATATTGGAATATTTGTGATCTAAATCCCAAGGAAATGCCTCATGTAGTAATGAAGCTCATGGGTTCAGGACTAAACTATGTTCTTTCTGATTGGTTTCTTTCAATGTAAACTCATTTAATCTTTCCAATTTGCAATTGTATTACTTATGTGATACATATTTTCTTAGGATCCTGCTCTACCAGCAGACCTCAGGGGTGAACATTTTCATGCATTGCTTGGGACAAGCAATAGGTACAATGCATACACCTTGCATTATGTCATATGCAATATGTCTAGATGTTTTAATTCCCATATCTTCCTGATGGATGCTGATATTTTTATCTTTCCAGTGCTCTTGAATTATTTCTTATCAAAAGGAAGATCAAGGGGCCTTCATGGCTGTCAGTTTCCAAATTTGTGACACGGCCATCCACTCAGCGGGTATATCCTTGAATTCAGCCTGTCTTGTTACTACGGGTGGTGTTTCATATGAAGCTAGTTAATATTTGAATAGCTCCTTCCTGATTCTTTTGCCATGCTATATTGATGGCGGTGCCTTTTGACTCTGACAGGTCAGCTGGTGTAAATTTGAAGTTACAGTTGATTGCCCAAAGGATATATCTGTTTTGACGACAAGTACAAATCTAGAAGTTCCTACTGTTGTAGTTGCAGCAGTTAATCTCAAAACCATCATAAATGAGAAACACAATGTGCATGAGATTGTATCAGCATCTCTCATATGCTGTCATCGGGTGAAGGTATGCTGTTTATTTGTTGAAATGTATTTTCTAGCATTTGATTTACTAGTTTGGGTACTTTGGCATGAGGTGGCAGAAATGGTTCATATCTATGTGAAACAATTGTATTGAGACAAACTGGCACACTTCCATATTCCGCCGCAACACTGTACATTTCTCAACACTTTACATTTCTCAAATGTTCACACAATAAGGGAATTCTCATGTTCTTCAAACTGAAGCTTTCCTTTTTGGGCCAATTTTCAGATTGATAGTCCAATGCGTCCAGAAGATTGGCAGAAACGGGGAATGCTCAGCCATTTTACTGTTATGCGCAAACTTGAAGGTAGCATATTTCCTATAGGCCTCACTAAGGGAGTTTCTGATAGGAATGAGAAGGCTGGTTGCAATGTGCTGGCACTAGAAAGCAGGTGGGTTCTGCCTTTTCTTGTATATATTTTATTACACATTACTCCCTCTGGCCACAAAAAGTTGTTTAGGATCAGATTTGGTCAAATCTAATTTGAAACTAAAACAACAATAACTATTATATTATTTAGTTTGAAAACAAGTTGTATGTGATGATTTGTATTCTAAGTTTGCACAAAATCTCTTACATTTGAAGGATTTTAAGAATATATTCTAGATAAATAAATGGTCAAAGATATGCATTCAAGACTGTAAAGTCAAGTGTCAACTATTTTTTATCAGAGGTAGTACCCACTTATTTTGATGAGTTCCATTGTTGAAGAATGCATTGATTAATTGGTTTACTCCCTTTTCCAGTGAACGCGCATTATTAAATCGCTTGATGATTGAGCTTAGCAAACTTGATTGCGACGTACTTGTGGGACACAATATTTCAGGATTTGACTTGGATGTGCTTCTACACCGTGCTCAGGTCTTTTTAATCATTATGTGCTCTGTTGCTTCCTATATTCAATCTGTTGTACACTATTCTTCTTGTTCATAAATTTGTATGGGTTTTGTTTATAAATTATTTAGGCTTTATTCCAGTTAGATTCAAGGGAACTTGCATTATATATTTCTGACTATCATTATCCTATTTAATGATTCTGCTAGACATGCAAAGTGCCAAGCAGCATGTGGTCCAAGATTGGTCGTCTCAGGCGATCATTAATGCCCAGGCTTACCAAAGGAAGTACATTATATGGTTCTGGAGCAAGTCCAGGAATTATGTCCTGTATTGCTGGCCGTCTTCTCTGTGACACCTATTTATGCTCTCGTGACCTTCTGAAGGAGGTAACCTGCAATGTGTTTGTTTTTTGATAATGGAAGCCAACTAACCAGTAACCATACAATTTTTGAAAATAATTTCAGTTACCAAATTCAGCAGTTAATTCTGTTCCATGCAGGTGAGTTATTCCTTGACACAACTTGCAGAAACACAATTAAAAAAGGACAGGAGAGAGGTTTCTCCACATGATATACCTCCGATGTTCCAGTCTTCGGGTGAACTGCTCAAATTGGTAATTTCGTCAAACAAAACATTGTGCTTTCTTTTCTCTTAAAAAAGAATGTCTTCTGTTTTTCTCAGAAAGTTATGAAACTAATTGCAAAATTGTGACACTCAACTAGGTTGAATATGGTGAGACAGATGCATGGCTTTCTTTGGAGCTCATGTTTCACTTGAGTGTTCTCCCACTGACACGGCAATTGACCAACATTAGTGGTAACCTGTGGGGGAAAACACTCCAGGTAATTGTCATTACTATCATGTATTTTGTGTAGTTAACTATGAAACTGTGCATTCTTGACGTCATATCTCAAATGAAATTCCTGTAGGGTGCTAGGGCTCAGAGGGTAGAATATCTACTATTGCATTCATTTCATGCAAGAAAATTTATTGTACCGGATAAATTTGCACGCAACAAAGAGCTGAACTCCACAAAAAGGAAAATGAATGCTGATACTGAGGGTACAAATGCTGATGATGGTGCCGCTGATCCTTCCGTTGATGATGAAGTGCATAATGGTGATCAAGGTAAAGCCAGAAAAGGACCTTCATATGCTGGTGGATTAGTTTTGGAGCCTAAGAAGGGTCTATATGACAAGTATGTTCTACTTCTTGACTTCAACAGCCTTTACCCTTCAATAATTCAGGTAATGATCAGTACTACCAGCTTCTATAATTTTTGCTTGCTCTCTTTAAAGTTTAAGATAAACAAACAATAGATGTATCGATCTATATTCAATAGTGCCTTTATTATTATTTCTCTACAGGAATACAACATCTGCTTTACCACCGTTGAGCGTTCTTCTGATGGCAGTGTACCTAATTTACCAGCATCAAAAGCTACTGGTGTTTTACCTGAGGTAATTGCCTATGGATGTGCCATTGAGATTTAGAGCTGTCAATAGTTTTCGGTAATCAATATTTTGTATGGACAATTGGACATGTATTTTTCTCATGTTTTTGCAATCATGGCTTACAAATCAGTTGCTGAGGAGTTTGGTGGAGAGGAGAAGGATGGTTAAATCATGGTTGAAGACTGCTTCTGGTCTTAAAAGGCAGCAGTTTGATATTCAACAACAAGCATTGAAACTCACTGCAAACAGGTAAGAATTTCTATAACAAAGATAAATATGCCTGCTTGCATTCCACTAGTATGATTAATGAGTTTCTGACTCAGTCTTTAATGCTTATGCTCCAGCATGTATGGTTGCTTGGGCTTCTCTAATTCCAGGTTTTATGCAAAACCACTCGCTGAGCTTATTACACTCCAAGTGAGAACAAGTTTCGCTCACAGAATTTTATTAGCAAACCTGTAATATGTTATGTTGTGGTTAATATGATGCCTCTTTCAGGGTAGAGAGATACTGCAAAACACTGTAGATCTGGTTCAGAATAATTTAAATTTGGAGGTATGTAGAATTCCTGTCTATGGATTTCTCTGTAGTAATAAAGCATTCAGAATAATTGAAATTGCTTCAAAGGGACATACCAACTTGGTCGATGCTAGAGATTAGAATTTAATACATCTCAACTTCATTGTACTGGAGATTAAACTGGAGGTGAAGATGCCTCCTGGAATCCAGTCCATTGGAGATTCGACAGCTTAATTTTTTATTAATTAACTGCTTGCATTGATATTTATTTTCCTTGTACTGGACAGGTTATCTATGGTGATACAGATTCCATCATGATACATACTGGACTTGATGACATCTCCAGGGCAAAAGCAATTGCAGGAAAGGTTATTCAGGAGGTAAGACTCATGACATCTTAATGTGCAAGGTGCAGATGTTCATTCTAATGCTTCAGAAAGAGTAGCGTTTAATTTAGGAAGAAGTTAAAGTTTCCCCAGAAGAGGCACCTATAAAACCTTAAGGCTTCTGATACATGGCCCTTGGCCTATACCACAGCACACGGGCTGGATCTTGCTTAAACTACATCTTACTGCCACCTCCCGAATCATCAGCTGCTGCTCACCACTTTCAGGCTCCTTCACCTGCCCATGGAAATACAAACCCATCCTCTTCAGACTGTCTGCTCCACTTTCCACCTGAAGTTTATTTTTGGTTGTTAAACTATCTCTTGATTTTGATTTTGGTGATCAAACTATTGTCCGAGTTCGATTTTGTCCATCTAACTATCAAAACCGGATGTCCTTAGCCCTTGACTGGTTTAAAAGGTGGTTGACTTTATATGTATTCTTATAAAAATATGCTTAGATCTCTAAAAACCATAATTAATTCACTTTAAACAAAAAAAATCTGAAACTGATACTTGATTTTTTTAAATTACAGTCTATATATTGGCACTCTATTTAGAGTTATTTGGATCTAATTCCTATTGCTAGTGTTTTATTACCTAGTCAACCGATCGAAAAGTAAAGCAGTAATGCAATCCCTAAATACAATCTATATGTGGTGGAGCATGGCATCTGGGAGGTTGGTGTCACCTTGAGATCTTTCATGTACTCTGAATCCATTGGATCCTTTTGGTTGATCTCTTTGTCTAATATAGAGCAAAACGTTCAATGACCAAAAATAGACTTCTTTGTTTATAAGATGTGCAAACTGAAGAAAGATGATCTTACCAAGAATGCTTTAATGCAGGTGAACAAAAAGTACCGTTGTCTAGAGATTGATCTTGATGGCATATACAAGAAAATGTTACTTCTTAAAAAGAAGAAATATGCTGCTATTAAAGTGGCACTGGATGGCAGTTTACGAGAGGTTTGTGCTTATTATGAATCTATGTGTCATCTTGTGAAAGTACAGTAGTAGAGTTTTTTTAATATGTTTGATATTTGACGCAGAACATTGAACGCAAGGGGCTTGATATGGTCAGGCGTGATTGGAGTTTGCTGTCAAAAGACATTGGAGATTTTTGTCTCAATCAAATTTTGTCTGGAGGGTAAGCATTTAGGTTTCTATTGTAATTTTTCTTCTGATTTTTTTTTTTCCTAGTCTGACCTTGGTGAAAACTGCCACTACAGGACATGTGATGATGTTGTTGAGTCAATACATAATTCTCTCGTCCAGGTTAGGAGCCTGCCACCTTTTTCTTAATATTAATACTTAAGAAATATCGGTTAGCAAGATACTGTTGCTGTATCACTGTATATTATGATATACTGAATGAGGCTATGTTCAGGTGCAAGAGCAAATGAGAAGTGGTCAAATAGAACTCGAAAAATATGTTATCACAAAGAGCTTAACAAAAGCGCCAGAAGATTATCCAGATGCTAAAAATCAGCCTCATGTTCAGGCAAGAGTTGCATATCCTTGTTTTGTTTAGTCCTGATTTCAAGCCAGAAAACTGATGAGCTAATAAATGTGTAAACTGGGTTCCTCAGGTTGCTTTGAGACTCAAGCAAAATGGTTACTCTGGTTGCTCAGCTGGTGACACAGTCCCTTATATAATTTGCTCTCAGCAGGTATTACTAAATGATGTCTTTAATGTTTTGCATGCTCACTAAATCATCAATTGCTTGTCAACATTGCAAATTTTTAGATTATCAATCTGTCATATGACACTGATTGGTACTCCTGTTTCACAATCTGTCCAAGGCTCCAAGCTCATCATGTATACACAACCAGAAAGCACTAAATCTCATCAAAGTTTTTTTTTTTTTTTTTTTTTTTTGCGGGGTAAAATCTCATCAAAGTTATAAAAAGAGACCAACACATATCCCTATTCCCTAATGATATTCACATTTTACTACCACTCACAATCTTGATTTTATTGCTGAACCAACATTTTGAAACCTTTCTTCATAAGATAAGAATATGGATAAACGGAGGGAGTAGTCAGAAATTTTTGTTTACCTGCAATGTAATTTCAGGAAAAAGGAAACTATATAATTTTTTGCTAAAACAAATATCCCAGTTTAGCTATGTTTGAAGGTCGACTTATCTGATCTTAAACTGTATTTGCCTATTCTGTACAGGACTCAGATAATACACATTCTGTGGGAATAGCTCAGAGAGCTAGACATCCCGAGGAGTTGAAAAGAGACCCTGACAAGTGGATGATTGACATTGACTATTATTTGTCACAACAGGTTCTGCCCATTGCAATACATTTTCCCTTTTTGGAAAAATACAGTTGTCTTTCCATATGCTATAGTATACAGCGTTGCTGATTCTAAATTGCCTTTGCAGATTCATCCTGTTGTTTCTCGTCTGTGTGCTTCCATTCAGGGTACTAGTCCAGCTCGTCTGGCTGAATGTCTGGGACTTGATTCGGCTAAGGTGCGCATTTTCTGTTGAGTCTTGGACATCTTAAATGATTGGCATCATTTCTTTCAATATAGTGTTTGCTGATTTTTATTACCTGGATCAGTTCCAATCAAGAGTGACTGAGTCTAGCAATCAAGATACATCTACGATGCTGTTATCTGTAATTGATGATGAAGATGAGAGGTGAACCTCTAACATATCAATTTCAATTAATGTTGCAGTATTTCAGTTATATTCAAATATTCTTGTTTTAATGATAGATATCGTGGTTGTGAGCCACTGCGTTTATCATGCCCAAGCTGTTCTGGTACCTTCGACTGCCCTCCCGTATCTAGTCTGATTACTAGTGCTAGTGCTAGTGCTAGTGCTACAAATGTATCAGATCCAAATGAAGGAAAGGATGGTACTGCTAATTTCTGGCGCCATATGCGGTGCCCAAGATGCCCAGATAATGCCGACGACTCCAAGATTTCTCCTCCTATGCTTGCCAACCAGGTGAATATTAATTTAATATAGCATGACTAGAATTTAAGTTGATTAAAACTGAACTTTACGTTGTCCATGTGTAGATGAAAAGGCAGGCTGATAATTTCATTAGTCTGTATTATAAAGGTTTGCAGATGGTAAGTGTTTCAGTTTGAGCCTTATATATTATATAATGCAAAGCCTTTTTATGATTACCCTTGACCTTTTGGCTGTTCTTTTCTGCCAGTGTGACGATGAGGGATGCAAATACTCGACTCACAGTGTAAACCTTAGAGTTATGGGGGATTCTGAGATAGGAACCATCTGCCCTAACTACCCACGCTGCAATGGTCGCCTAGTAAGACAGGTTTGTTGACACTCCACCTGAGCAATGTGCCATTTGGGCAAATGGCAACTGGTGTCTAGTACTAAAAACCTTTTTTTGTGTGTTTAATAGTACACGGAGGCAGATCTATACAGGCAACTGTCATACTTTTGCTATGTACTGGATGCAACCCGGTGTCTTGAAAAGGTAACATGTTTGCTTTCTATAAAATCCAACTTATGCAATAGCTGACTTGATCTTAACTACTTTGGATGTAGCTGGACCAGAAGGCAAGGCTCCCCGTCGAGAGAGAGCTTGTAGCAGTAGGCCAAACAATTAGATTGGCAGTACTAGAGATCCAGAAAATCCGAGACAGATGCGCATTTGGATGGGTTCAGCTAAATGACCTTGCCGTGTCAATATGAGGCTTTTTTCTTTGGGTGGAAGAGCTCAATTAGATGAATTTGATTCTAACCGTGCAAGAAATTAATTGCTGTCTGTAGGTTGTTGATTCCAAATCTCATCTTGTTGGTAAAAGGAACAGGACAACGCTAAATTGTGAGTTGAACCACCAGCCGTCCTGGTAGTGTTTCCTTGCCTGTAGAATTCCATTTGGATATAGCAGACCTTGTCTCACCTACATGTGTTTTAGCGAGTGGCTGTGTTGTACTAAATTTGTAAATATGTTATGTCCGTCTTCTTAGGCTTCGATGCCTGTGCCAATGTACACTATCATATATAGACGTCATGGACCCGCCAATTGTCATATATAACAAGATATTATCGTTGGTCAGATTACTAATGTTGTGAATTCCGGTAGATGGAAAAGTTTATGCGTTCTGGAATTAGAGCTCTTAATATCTCCGAACTGTGCTGTTTATGCGTTCTTTTGAAAGCACCGCTCCGAAATAATTGTGGCTTGCAAATCTACAGATTGCTAGTTGCCACAATGAGGTATGGCAATTTTGGCAGCAATTTGTGTCTGACAATAAAATGTTCCAGAATGTGTTAACTGTTAAGTATAGCATAATGGCGCATCATGCTCTCAATTGACATTTGGCGGCAATGTTTAATAGCCGGTGAAAACTGTCAACATCCTCCATCCTTCGTCCGTATCCTGCCGGACTACAGTTAACATCCTCCATGTTTAATCTTCGTCGTCCTATTCCTATTTTTGCCGGACTACAGTATTTTTTTAACAAATCAACCAAGTTGCACTCGGTTTATATAACCATTTTAATCTTCACTCGTCCTCCCGAGAAACAATTCGCTATTTTTTAAATAATAAATATTATCGATTAGTATCATAGTTATTTTTTGAATCTAGTTTTTTAACAAAATTATTCGGAGATTTAAATATATCACGTATCGGTTTATATAACCATTAATGTCAGAGTTGACTATACAAATAGATGATTTATTTGTTAATTATATCAAGATAAAAAATCCAATACGTGACCATATTGATCACCAGTCCACCGCTATCGGAAGCTCTGCTCTCACCTACGGAGTATACTGTATGTACGGAGTAAGAATTATCCTTTGGTTCGAGTTTTCGTGAGGGCGTGACTCGTGGGGCCATTCTTTTGTGGACGGAGTGCCACGCTGTCATGCTCCCAAATTACGGCGCCTACTCTGATTCACTGAACTGAGCGAGTTCTCGTCGCGTCCTCGTATCGTATCTCTCGCTTCGCATCGTATCCGCCTCTTCTCTGATTCCCCAAAAATATTCCCGGCCTTGCTCTTCTTTTCTTCCTCGCAATTCGCTGGGCTTCCATCATTGCAGCCGCCACCGGCGGCGACGGCAGACAGCAAGTCTGAACAGTCCTGCCGCCAAGGTCTTTCTTTTGGTTGGACTTCGACAGGAGTTGCGCTCCTCCTCCTCCTCCCCGTCTACTCTGGATTGGACTGGCGTGGAACGGCAACGGCCCAGCGAAGGAGACCCATCTGTACTTGTTTTGGGTTTCTTCTTTGTTTGTAAGTAACCCTAGCTCGTTCGCACGGATTTCCCCAAAGTCTTCTGTTGCCGGCACATTTTCTCTGCAGCAACTGAAATAAGCAATCAAATCCGTGTCTATCCATACCGTTTGTTGCGAGAATTTTTGTACTGCGTGGACCTTTCACTGAACTGGTTTACCTCGGCTCTTCCCGTTCTTATCCAGGGCGCAAGGTCAATCTCAGTTGATAACATACGACTTCTACTCCAGTCTGACAGTCTCCACGTGCGGCTGCTTGTATACTGTTCCAAAATTTCGGAGTAAGGTCTGGACCCTCATGCTGCTTGGGGATTGAAGCTGGTTGTTGGTTGCACTAACACATGGCGCAGCCACAGCAGCGGGTGTACCAAGCTTGGAAGGGGGATAACGTGAGAATTATTCGAAATTTCTGTATTTACTTCGTTCAGTGCTCAGTACATCCTTTTGTTTTTCTTTCTAATGTTAATTTGAACTTAACAATACTTTCATATCTATAGCAAATTAATCTTATTAGGCTGTAGCCACATCTTTTCAAATGGATCACAGGTCTAAACAGAATGCTGGTCAACAAGTTTCTAAGTTTGCCAATAGTGGAATTAAGCTAACCTCCATATGACAGCTTCTTGGCCATGGCAGTTTCTTTTTCTTTATTATCTCAGCAGTTATACAGCCAGTGTTTCATTTACTGAGATTTGTACGGTGATAACTGTATGATTGTTGGATCTCTATTCTTCTCATATGCAATATATTGGTTGACTTGATAAGTACAACAGTTACAAGCTTGATGAATTGGAAGTGACATTGACAAGTATAATAACTAAGTAATTGAGTACTACAGAATGTTGCACACTGTGACACTGATGTCTCATTGTTGTTCATATGCTATGTACCACACATGTCACGACTGCACCAAGAAATGTATTCTTTCTTAGATCATGTCACAACTGCACCAAGGAAGTGAGCCTAGCTCAACTGGTTGGGTGAGAAGTGTGGTCATGCACCCAACCACCCAGGTTCAAGTCCTCTATTGGACTGAATTTGGGGTGCCTATTTCTCTTCTTAATGAAAACCACCTAGTTCCTCCTAGGTTGGATCTCGTTTAGATCATGTACTTTATTTTGGATTTGGCTAGGTTGCAGTCCTATGTGTCTCTGGCCAATCTATGGAAAAACTGTAACAGTTGTGTATTCATTGATGCAAGTCCAAGCACTCAAAGGGTCATGCAGCTGGCTGGTGAAGAAGCCTGGCTTTGTTGTGGTGCCAGGGCAAAAAGATTGTCACTGCTAGCTGGGTATTCCCATTAGGATTGTTTTTACAGGGCCGTTCCTTTTCATACTGGTGCATATATAATTTCTAGTATACATTTTCACTCTTTAACTCTCTTGTGTGCTCAAGGGAAAAAAAAAAAGTGGCTAGCATGAAATCAGCTATCACTGTATCACATTCTCTGCTAGATGATCAACTTGGCTTGTTTTTGACTTTTGAGATCCGATGTGATATATGTACTTTTGTCATATATTCTATCTTTGAGATTGTTATTTTTTTGCATTCATGCTGTCTCATATTTTTGATTCAGTATCCTCTAACTGACTTGTGTGTCTTGTTTTCTAAAATGTCACGCAGTTCTCCTGCATGTTCGAGAGAGAAACTGACTCGTGTCTTGTTTGCAGAGGTTCTTCTTTGGTGGGCGGTTGATATTCGGACCTGATGTTAAATCTCTAGGTGTTTCTGTTGCCCTCATTGTTATCCCAGTAGCTGTCTTTTGTGTGTTTGTCGCACATCATCTCCGTCATCAGTTCCATGCATATGACGCAGGATATGCAATTCTTGTCATAGCAATAGTGTTCACAATCTATGTAAGTATGCTGATATTGTTTCTTGCTGGTTTTTTTTTGTGTGAATATTTAGGAAAAAAATCAATGACTCCTAAATTTTTGTGTTCTTGCCTGGTTTTTTGGTGTAGGTGCTTCTGTTACTCTTCGTCGCTGCCGCTCGGGATCCTGGCATTGTACCTCGTGCTTCACATCCACCTGTGGAGGATATTCACTCTGATAATTTGTCTCTGACTGACACACCTGGAATACTACGGTTTCCTCGTGTAAAAGAAGTTATAGTAAATGGGATGCCTGTGAAAGTAAAGTATTGTGAAACTTGTATGGTTTTTCGCCCTCCTCGGTGTTCACACTGTTCCATTTGCAACAACTGTGTGGAACGCTTTGATCATCACTGTCCATGGGTAGGACAATGCATTGGAAAGGTAAAGTTGCAGTATTGGAATCAAGTGGTGATTTTTTGCATTCCATGGATACATATTTGTATAAGAATATTGACTGCACTAAAAACAGACTTGCCATATCTTAAGAAAAAGGGAAAAATATCATTTCTTAAATAAAATATACCCAGTTTATAATGTGCATGTTCGATCTGACATAGTAACTCCGCCAACTAGAATGAAGAGAAAAGTTCCTCACATCCATGTGAAGATCTTTTATGATAAGGGTTTATTTTGTTAATCTTCTCATATTGAACTTTTGTGCCTGATATTGAGGAAATGTGATTCCTATGAACATTTCTTGAAATTGTTTCCTTCATTCTAAATTGATTTAGTCACCATCTTTATTACTTGCTAACTTCTACTTGTCCATTGTGCAGCGCAATTACCGTTATTTTTTCCTATTTGTTGTCTCTTCAAGTCTCCTCTGCATTTACGTGTTTGCTATATCGGCCTTGTACATCAAGTTTCTCATGGATGGAGACTATCCTACAGTTTGGAAGGCATTGAAACATTCCCCTGCTTCTCTAGCACTAATGATATACTGTTTTATCTCTCTCTGGTTTGTTGGTGGGCTCACTGGATTTCATACTTATCTCATCAGCACAAACCAGGTTGGTCTGTTGATATTAATTGTCTATCTTCGTTTATTTCTGCCTAGTGCCTACTATCTGAATGCACAATATTTGTTTGCTTTGTAACAACAAACTCTGAGAACTGTTAAATTTTTTGTTGTGGGAAAGGCAATTCCTGTCTCAACTAAAGGCCTCCTTGTTTATCTTTCCCAATATGCTGTGCACTGATGTGGGACAAGGCTGTTTTACTCCTGCAGAAAAGCTCATCTCTTACTCTTTAGATAATTTGAGAACTCACTCTCTTTTGTCCTTGCAAGGTAGTGGCATCATAGGGAGTTTAAGGCAACCACAAACTTCTGCTGTGGTGCTAAATTGCATTGTTTTTATCCGAGGTTGTGATTACATGAGAAACTAACTGTTTATCTTGCATGATTATATATAGATATTTATTATGCATTTATGTACAGAAAAATCTTGTTTAGCTTTGGTGTCTCTATCTAGCCTTCCAATGGCTAGATGCCCTTTTTCCAACTGAAAATCAATGTTTCTGTTATAGCAGTGCTGCAGTGGCCTCCCGTAATATAGCTGCTTCTCCCTTAGGTTTAGGGTTCGTTAGATGTAAGATAATGATCTGTTAGTAGTGGACTGGATCCCGTCCGTGGTAGTCAAATAGACCTCCTTAAAAAAAGAGAGAGATGTGTCAAGCAAGAACAAGCAAGAAAAAATCAATTTTAGCTGTTATAGTTCACGAGTCCACTGCAGTGCTGCTACAGTATCGGCCCAGTCCAAAGGGCCCAATGTGGCTGAATACCCGTAGCAGTTTCCTTTTACAGTACACCAGCCCTAACATCTATATTGGCACTTTGTTTTTTCAGACCACATATGAAAATTTTCGGTACAGGTCAGATGGCAGGCCCAATGTCTATGATCAGGGGTGTCTGAATAACTTTCAAGAAGTGGTCTGTGCCAAGATTGAACCTTCTAAACATAAGTTCCGGGCACACGTACAAGAGGAAGTGCGAGCTCCACCAGCTAACCATGCTGGAGAGACTGAAGAAGAACGAGTTGGTGGTCCTCGAGCAAAAGTGGGAGACCTTGATATTGATTGTGATCTGTCGAAAATTTCACAGAGGCATAGCCATGAGGAAATCGATATTGAAATGGGAGGTGGGGATGCTAATGATGTGGAATGCTCAGTTTCAGATTCCAAAGACAATACAGATGCACATATGTAGAGTTAGAAACAAGGTAAAAGGAAAACACTCGAGTTGGATTCAAAGAAGCATAATTGGGGTTATACCACAAGAAGTCACAATAACAAGTATTTTGGCCTCTGAATCTGCACCAGGGATGCTCATTAGTGCCTAGTTTATTTGCTCAGAAAGCTTCTAGAAGGATGGATGCCTGTTTACTCGACCGCTTCCAGCAGAGATGGCCAGTTTCCAACAGTTTAATGAAAGTGTGTTTGTTTAGTAAATACGTAGGGGAAATGTTGTCTCCTCAAGTGGTTTCAGCATCATTCTTTTTGTATGTAAATCGTTAATTAATGCAGGATACTTAGGATGCTACATGTTAGGTTCTCTTGTGCATTTCAGTAATTCAACCAGCGTTTGTGATGAGTTCTTACCCTCGAATCATTCCGAGTATGTTTGTATAGAGTAAAAACTCAAGATGGTGTATGAATTCAGATTGCATTATTGGTATACTAGTTCTGAACGTCAGTGGCCTTTCAGTTCCTCGCAAGCAGAAGTCATTGCCGTTCAGCTCATGTTGTCAACTTCGGCATTAGTTTCCTCAGTCTAGAAAAAGAACAGCACCCTGCTGCGGCCACCAGAATCACAGCTGTCTTCGAATACTAATCGTGTTCATGCCAAACATTCCTTGTTGGCTTGTGGATTTGGACTTCGGTCGGCGCTGGAAATATAATGCCGAACTCTGAAGACACCAAAATTGTCAGGTCCTCTCCTCGTCAGTTCAACGCAATGTCGGCTTCAAAATGGTTCGGCGTATAGGCCAAAGAAAAGTTTGGGAGTTGATAAAATATAATATTATCATGGAATGACAGTTGTATTCAAGGCCTCAGGTTACGCAAAATGTGGTCCAATCAATCCCTTTTTTTCCGTCAAATGTTCACTGTATTTTTTTATCATTTAGGGAGATCGAAGACAAATCTCATTTTCAAATGATATGAGACAAAAATAATAATATGCATCGGATAATCCACGGTCAGAACTCAGGAGGCCTGACATGTTTAAATTCCGTGCTACCAGAGTTAAGACATTGATTAGGATGTCAACTTGTGTATTCTTGCCGCATACAATTCCTTTTCGGTAATTATCGGTAAATTGCTAAATACAGAAATCTTCCGATCGGAAGAGGACAAAATTATTTTCACTTTCATTTCCGTTTAATTTTATCATTTCATTTTCATTTTTTCGGTTACCATTTGTTTCCATTTTGACCTAAAAATTTGCCGAAAATAAAAAATTCGGCGCTTTCATCCCTAACATCATTCATGTGAGACCTATGGGTCGTCTCAGGAGGCTGACAGTGCACTGATAGGATGTCAACTTGTGTATTTCTCCATCAAAAATTTTGTTTCCCTTTCACGCTCGGCGACGTTGGGTCGTCTTGGAGAGTGCACTTCAGCCACAAAATTCTTTTGGAGTGGGCCAGGCGAGTGGCTGTGCACTGCACGCCTGATCAGAGCCTGAGCAGAGCTGTGGCGGACACCGACTGGGCCTTGACCGGGGTCGTGTGAACCGGTGGACTCGCCTTCATTCAATTGCTCTCTCTTTCCATGTGGCACTGGCAACTTGTTGGCGAGAAATGGTCTGTGTGCGCTGTAACCGTTCACGCGTTTTTGGTCAAAATCCAGAGCTACTGACGGGAACACTCGACGGATAGCAGAGCACAGTAGCTGGGGCCTCGAATTCGAATGGGACGACGACGATGCCATCGTGGGTGACGGTGAACCGGCCACTGGTCGGTTTCCATTTATGGCAGTTTTCCTCTGACCTGCCGAGGCCTTGCAACCATCCACAGCGACAATCTGCCCTAGTCAAAGTTGCAGTAAACTAAAATGCGATTTCAAGTTCGTCAATGACTTGTGGGGCCGGTCCTCGGTGATCATTGTCGGCGACACTATTTCGTGCCTTGGTTAGCATGCTCATGATGCGATGCTGTACCATTTAGTAATCTAGAAGAACTGGATTTCCCACTAGTAACCTCTGGACCAGTACCGTTACGTTCAATTCAAAGGCCGGCACAGTAAATGAGAGATTTATTCCATCTGCCACTTGTTGGAACCCCACGATGTCTGCTCATCCAAAACTCTTTCAGCAGTAGAGTACTACTCCCTCCGTCCCATGGAGTATGTCGTCCGGGAAGCGTGTTTGTGAGGAAGACACGGTTTTCCAACGATAAAGTCCATGGGACAGAGGGAGTACTCTTTTGTCCTCGCTACCTGGTCAAAATGAAAGTTCATAAACATTATGCAAAAAGAACATTTTCCAAAAAGAACAGTTTCCCTCTAGAAAAGAAAAACTGAAAATGCCTTCAAAAGTGAATTCTTTCCAAATTCCATCGGAGTTCAGAAAAAGTCCCTCTAGAAGTTTAATTTAATTTGTAGAAAACTGAAAATATCCAAATAATTTTGTTAAAAAACTAGATCAAAAGATCTTTCCGATGATACTAATTATTTCCAAATCGATGATATTTAAAATAAAAATTGTCCCAGAGGTGTCGGAGGGAGTATGAAATAATAATTGTTTTTCTTTACTTTTTTTCTTTATTTCGTAGATGGAAATATACTTCTCCATGATCTTTTATATGTATATATTTCTTTGTTCTTTTTTTGTCTCCATAATTTCCTCGACGCAAACAGCTCAATTGGCTGGATGACGGTGATGGTAAACGATACTAAATGAGCATCAGTGGAAAAGTGAAAAAAAAAAGAGAGGAGAAACTAAATGAATGGATTTTGTGCATCTGGCAGAGAAGAGAAGAGAGGGTTCAAGTGGCAAAGGAAAATGCCCCTCTTGCATGCTTGGCACGCCGTATCGTTTCCACACACATGCATGTGGCTCCAAGGCCACACCACGTGTCGGTGGTGGCGAAACCTAAAACTTGTAGTAATAAATGTTCGCAGATACGCTGAACGCAACCCGTCTGATCCGTTCATTCCATTGCCGTGCGTTGATCAAACATAGGCGTTGAATTGAAGTAGGACCTTGCATGCATGTGGCGGCGCGGAAGGTTAGATAATTGACCTCGCCCTCAGGCCTCCATCGGATTACTTGCATTGGTTGTCAATACACCACGCATCATCAACGCATGGCCAAATGGTCACCTCCAAGGCTCGAAAACTCCCCATCTCTGCAAATGTCCAAACCGTACTTCTTGTCATGGTTTTCGTCAGAGTTCTTAATTACTATCATAAATTAATTTCTAAAGTTGTCTTAAATTAAATTTTAAATTTGACATTATGGAGAAGAATACAGATACGTGTAATACACCAAACTAATATCATTAGATATACCATAAATTATATTTAATATCTCATTTGATTTCATAAATATATGTGCTATTTTCTATAATTCGGCTAAACTAAAAATGTTACTTAAGATAAGTCTATTTACTGATTTATTCATGGAGGGAGTATGTCTTTGGATATAAATGTTGTTTTACTATCACGGACAATTACATTGAGATAATATAAGCACGGCAAAGCACTCATGATCATGCATAGCTAGCCATGATAAACAATTGATATGCAAAAGAAAAGGCCTCCAAAAGGCAACACCACCAAGGCTCACATGTTGTCTGGAGTTCTTTTTTTTTTTTTTTTTGTTTGGTTATTATAGAGGTATAAACTTGACTAGGGGCAACAACACACTTGCTAGGGGCACCAGCTTACGCTGGCTGGAGTTCTTACTACTTACTACGAGTATATTTTTTTTGTTTTTACCTATAGCTGGGCCTCACAACACAGTACGATGAACACATGCCTCACCAGGTCTGTCTGCACTTGATTCTTGAGGCAGAATCAGCAGGCCGATGCAGTTCCCTGCCTAACAGAGTAGTAAACAGTAATAGCAGCCGTGTACCGTACGGGCGCGGCAAGCAACTGCCTAGTGACAACGGGATCCTGCCAGTGCCATGCACGCTCAGATTTGACTAGCATGCCAGTGCCATGCAAGCAACAGTGCCACAGTGGTGTCCAAATGTCAAAAGGTAGTAGACGTGAACAGTGCAAAGCGCAGGCATCTGAACACTTGCATTCAGTTCTTGGGACTTCAAATCCTGAACCCACCAAACTTGGAACGTTGAATTTCGAGGCCCTGCACGCATGCACCCCTGCACGCCTGCCTGTCCTCCAGCTCCAGCCGCGGAGACTCTCAAGTCTCAACCCCAAAGCACTTGCCTTTGGATCAAACGAAATGGTTTTGTTAATGTGTTTGGCAGAAGCTTTACACATCGTTTCCGAGGAAACGCATCGAACCTCTCTTCGTGTTTGACGACCAAAAGCGAAAGGTTCACGAGCCTGAGCTCTGAATCTAAGTTAACTAACTCTAGAGTAGGAATCAGACAGCCATATTAGCCTTTCATCCTTCAGCTTTTGCCTTGGGATCCAAGTTTCTGTTTTTTGTAATGTGTTTGGCCAAATCCCTGCAGTTTCTTTATGGAACAGCTCCATTTGTTTACTAGAGAACAGCTCTTTGAAGTATTCTCTGTCTCCATTTTCTTTTTAACATTTAATAGTTGCGCGCATTTGTTTTCTCCCTGCAGCGAAGATTCTCTGCACACTTTAGATTTGCATGCGTGTAGCGTTGGTATCGATGTAGCAGAGCCAGGAATGTCAAACGGTTTGACAAAAGTGGCTGCTTTTGCATGCCTCCTCGGCAAAGGCCAAAGGATACTTGACCTTCGCAAACTGAGTTTTCTGTCAGCCGAGGCCGCCGAGGCGTTCGCTTGTCCGCGCCTTGACCGCAAGGCATCCGCTCTTCTGCAGCTGTTTACATCAGTTCAACTTCAAGGCTTCATCAAGCTCCAAAGGGACGAATTATGTTAGTAAAAAAAGGACGGGTCCGGTTTGGCAGGGAGAGATATTGCACATACTCACATTCGTCCCAATAAAAATATAATAATTCTAAAATAGTACTGTACCAATATATTAAGAAGGTTGGCTTTTGTTCCGGGTGGAAAAGGACTCGGTTTTTCAACCGAGACTATCCATGGCTTGCTTGAACCGGCGACTAAAGGGTCTGTAAAGCTAAAAAAAAGTAATTAACATAAAAAAGGTCTGCCAGGCTAAAAAAAATTAGCACAAGCCTCAACTCCATGACTTATCAGCCGTTGCAATAGTATTTTTCTCTCGTACAAAATTAATTGTTTCGGCTCATCAGCCGACTTATAAGTCCTGTCAAACAGGGTCACACATAGCTTTCGTCTACAACACATATGACTTTGGATGCTTGGATGCGATACTTTTCTTTTGAACTAACCTATGATGACCACCAACCGGGACTAAAGGGTCTACATTAGTTCTGGTTGGACTAATGCTCACATTAGTCTCGGGCCAACTCTAGCCAGCACTAATGTGTTGAACTAAAAGTCTATTCTCTACTAGTGCATATTTAACAAGTATAGAAACCACCTTGTAGTTTCTGAATTGGGACTGCCTAAAGGGACCTATTGAGTATTACTGTTATAGGTGCTCTAATGAAAAATAGTGCACATATGACCTTAAACCTTAGGCACCAACAAGTAGTTTTGACAAAGTATGTAGTCTTATGGAGTGGAGCTAGTATCTAGCAAAGAAGACCTCCTATTAGAGCCTATATGCATAGGGTTAATTGTTAGCAATTAACCCATCCAAAATTCTAGATAGGGGACATAGGTGAAATATTTTTTAGCCAAACCCTCAAATTAGTTGTTAATTAACTAGCTAGCAAACCTCGACTAGTTTCACTAGCTAATAAACAACATTAGATGATCCAAATAGATCATTAATAACATACATAAAGATCCACACAAATAATTTAATAGTAACTCATATGGTGGGAGTCGAATTCTAATCTTTGGCCAAATACATAAAGTGCCACAACATTGTACAATGCCATAGTTGGCATCATGTGTAAACTATAATGACTGTTTGACCAGAAGGGCTCTATGATTGTCCTCGTCTTCCATTTCGGGTTCCTCACATTCCGTAAGATAGTACTCCATTTTGTTTCCAGCTTTGAACATGGCCATTTTCTTTGCCATGTGGGCACAGCACAGTGCAAGATCCATGCGTGATGGTGACCTTTTGATATGCCAACGAGCACAAAACGTCGCAGCACGCGTGCACGCTGTCGCAAGTCCTATTAAGATACTACTATTCATGCTCATGCATGTGCATTGTATCCATCTGGAAAATGGTTTCTGTTGACCGTACGTCGCCACAGACCAATGATCTTCTTTCTATGATTGTTAATTTTACTACTACTTACAGTTGCAGGACAGGGGAAAAAGAAGATAAGGGAGGGGAATCTTTCACTTTGGTGAGTATGGGCCATGCTGTGCTGTTGCATTGGGGTGCCCTGTTGTTCTTGCTTTGGCTTTGGATCACAATCCTTAGCCTCTCCGTTGATATGAGTGTCGTAATTAGATAAGCATAAGGTGGGGTGTCACATTCTGTGGTTCTAACACCACACAATTTTAGTGAGGTACGTTGTTCCTCAGCATTTTGCAGTCATCCACACATTGTGACCGTTGTACTTGAAGTAATAATAAAGCTTTGCCTCATGGAAAACTAGTATTTGATTTTCTAGATCGTTGTGATCGGAAGCTGGATTTTTCAGTGTACCTCTGTAGAAACAGCAGTTGCTGTAGTAGCTGAAACGAACAAGCCATATGTGGTCTTTTTTTTCTTATATATTTATCTAAGACAAATGCTGATGTTCATTTAGCATAGCAAGAAGATTGTGGTGACTTCACCGGATTGAAGATATACACTATATACTGTATACCTCATTTAAATAAAGGAAGCAAATGTGGGCATCAATCTCTTTTTTTATGAGAAAATAGGACCCAAAAACTAAGGTGTTAAAGGCAACGATTTATAAAGTGGGATAAACAAAGGATCGATGGGTACAGTTAGGTGACAGGAGATATAGCCGATCCACCGTTGGAGCACGGGGCCCATTCCAAGACTGATCAGGCACATGAGAAACGCCAAGAAACGGTCCAAAAGTAGCTAAAACTAAGCCTCACAAAGCTGATGTTGGCCCCTCGCTCCATTTGCTATCTTTATCCAACGCAGGCCAAATCTTAAAAATCATGTAAGTAGTGACCCACACACTCGCCGCGCGAACCCGTCGTGCACGCTTCCGTTTCTCGTGGGCCATGGCCATGCCATTCATCGGCAGATGCCCAGCGAGTGATCCGTGTCATGCGAGGGCGCATCGATCGGCGGCTCAGCTGCGATCTGCGATCTTCGGATAAGCAAGCATTCCGCTCGGAATTATTCCGCGATGAACTGCTGTCCTTGTCCTTGTGGTGCAATGATTGGGGAGGTCAGATCGATCAGCAGCAGATCCAGCAGCCCTGATGCATGATTGGCGTAAACCAAAGCCATTTTGATTCCTCGATGGATCTCTCCCGTCCTTGGTCCATGTCACGTCCATGTCACCTCGCGGGGCAGCGCAGCCGCATGCAGATCCATCCACACCAAATCTTCCATGGGATCGTCGCCCTTTTGTCGTGTTTCTCCTCCTCCAATGCACCGTATCGCATTCGCATCATGAACCACACACCACAGGGTGCCTAGATAGCCCAGTACAGTACGTAGCTCGCCGCAGTTGTTGGGTTGGGTCCCTGTGCAGAACTGAACAGAGTTGCCACCCGCGAAACTCATGGCACGCATGGAACACGTAACGTAGGGGCCCCACCCATCTGTCAGCACTCAGTGTCCTCGGCTACTGTTGCCGCAACAGTTGCAGGACGACGGGACGGGTGGAGCAGTGGCACTCGCGCGTCGCAACAAGTGCCGGCCGCCGGATCGAGCGCGCGTGCGAGCCACACGAACCCGGCTGCACTTCCTCTCCCTACTCCCTAGTGGGGCAGCGACCGTGTCAAGCGCCGCAAGGAAAAAGGGTTCGGTTCGTGATGAATTCCAGCTGGCCGAACAGGGATGGGGTCGGTCCTCTCGGGGTCACCTGGCCAAACTTTACCAATCTCAAGTCGCCATCACATCCCAATAATAACACAGACACATTCTCATCAATCTTCTGATCGGCTGAGCACGCGAATTGAAGTGAGCATCTCGTTTTCTGTCAGGACGGAATCGACACGGTGAAGGTGGTACAGGAAATGCATCCGACACCGATTGATGTGACGAGGGCACTACCACGGGCGGCGGGCGCCCAAACCTCACGCCGCGCGCGCAGCGCATGCCGCCCCGCAACCCCGTCGGAAACACGGGGCTCGGCCTCGTGGCGATGCCACACCGGCACCTCCCAGTCCCAGTCCAGTCCCAGCGGGGCCGAGGGGAGTGGGAAAAGCACGGCGGGCAGTCGGGCACGAACCCAGAAAAGGCGATCCGCCGACTTCCTCGCAGCAGCCCGGGCGGGGGGACCAATGGCCACGGCCCACGGGGACTCCGCGTCGTCACCCACGACCAAACGGCCCTGGGCACGCGACGAAATCGCACAGTCGATCGATCAGGGGCCAGCACCAAGTTGCCCTGGTCCTGCACCCCGGCAGCAGGCCGGGATCGGGATCGGCAGCTTCGCGCAACTCCGGCTCCAACGATGACGAGGAATCGCGATTCGTCCGCGGATCTCTGCCATCGATAGATAGATTCTCTCTGCGTACAGTATCCGCCACGGGCTAGTCGTACGTACGTGCTCTGAAATAGCATGTCCTATGAGCTGTGTGGTCCTTCCGATATCCTTGTGGTACCAACTACCAACGCTCGATTTTAGCAAGCACATGCTAAAGCTGAACCAACTTGCAATGGCCCTGCCGCAGTACGCAGCTTCAGAGTGGCGTGTGTGAAAGTGAAACCCATCCCTATAGTCTAGAGACAAGAAACGAGCCTACGATGCATGGTTCGATTCAGTGCTAGAGCTAGTAAGTCCAAACACTACGGAGCCCCAATCATCGATACATCTCCCAACAGCGTCGTCGTATCAAAAACTAGCTAAATCTATTTATGCAAGGCAGGTTGTCCAGAAATTCATAAATATATTTACTTTTGCAGGTTTTCCATGTAACCCATAATTAAGCATAATTGCAGGTTCGCTGACAACTCTGTCAGCATGGCCACTGTCAGGAAAAACCTGACCAAATTTGATCTTTCAAATAATATTTGACCATTTGGTTTCTAAAATTTTGGCCCGCACTAGAAGTTTTGGCCCTGGCCAACTATGGAAAATGCAAGCGAGAGGGCAAGCCACGGGTTGCCATTTTGTATAGAACGCGGTATCATGCGACTAGTCTCACATAAGCCTTGGCCGCCTCCGCTCCACCTCCTACCTTACCTCCTTTTCGTCTTTATCCTCACGAGTCCTTCCTCCCTCACCCCACCTCCTCCCCCGCCGCCCCTAGGGCACGCCTGCCCTGCTACCCACATCCTGCCACCGCCCTTTGACCCCGCCCTCCTCCTCATTCTCGCCATCTACCACCAAGCCACGGCCACGCTAGGGTTTCACCGGAGCTCCACGGCCGTAGAGCTTTGGTGAAACCCTAGCGCGGCTGCGGCACTCCCTTCTTCCCCTCTTTCCTCCTTCTACGGTGAGATTCAGCCATGGCACCCCATCCCTGGCCCGACTGCACCTGCCGCCGCAAGGGCCCCTAATAGCCCGGCCTCCCCGTAGCCCCCTTTTTTCTAAGCCCACCGGAGTTGGGGGAGAAAGAAGACATGGACAGCGAGCTCGTCGTTTCCGACACCGGTGTCCTCCTTCCTGGAACCTTAGGCGCCTTCTTCCTCTTCGCTAGGTAAACGACATCCTTCCTCTTCCCCTCTGCCAGGCGAGCGCGTGGCGCGGGTGCGTGGGTCGCACGATCGCGTGACCATCGTGTAATAAACTTTGCGATTTTGGTTACCTGGCTTTGGTTTGACCGGCCAAAACAAATGAAGGGCAATGTGGCGGCTTGCTTGTGGTTTCACGTAGTCCAATAATTTTTAGTGGTGGATTTCAAATGATAATGGGTACTACGTTTGGTTTTTTGCCCATGCATGCCCTGCCAAACCAGTTTGGGTGGCTAGACTTGGCTGTGCATAGGCTAGAACACCGGCAGAGCCAAGGCCCGGCCACCCTGGGCAGGTGGCCGGGCTCCGCTTGCTGGCATGCTGCTGATACCTACTGTCTAAATACTACTACACAGCAATACTTTAGTAATCAGTAAATATAGTACTAGTAACGTAGTCTAGTAGAAAGAGGAGAGAGAGCTCTAGGAAAGCCTAGGACACATGCGGCAGCAGAGGATGGCTGAGGCGACACCACATGTAACATCCCAACGTTTAGCAGGTTTCGCATATGTAGGAGTTCTTATTTTACCACAAATATTGCAAATACAGAGCAGAGGAGGTTTGCCGGGCATGTAAATTTCAAATTCTATAATATGTAGGGGTTAAATTAAATGGATGATCTACTAGACTACTACTATGGTTCACTTGAATTTGTCTATAATTCTCTAAGCCATTGTAAACTTATGTTCTATAAGATTATTTTAATATAAAATTTAACATTATTATGTAATTATGTGTGCTATTTTTTTGTCTTATCAATATTATGATGTTATTGTCACGCCCAGGCTCCATAAAAGTTCTGGCTCCGCCACTGGGCTAGAAAGTATCATCGGCTGGCCAAACCAGTTTGGGTGGCTGGACTTGGCTATGCATAGGCTAGAAAGTATCATCGGCTGCTTGTGCAATGCTGTGACAAAATCGCAGCAGCCATCAAAGCTTTGATGGTGTCCACGGTCAACGACCGAGACGTGGCCAATATCTCTTGAATCATGTATCTAAATTTCAATCGGTTTTCATTATAAATGTTCCTCATGTTTTTCCCCAACAAAACAGGATTCAACATATTTTATTGAGAAAAAAAGTACTGGCACATAGACCTCACATGCATGTCATACTCATATATTTGGCAAAATTTGTCAGGGTCTGAACCCAAACACCCTTTTATTCTCTTGTTTTTTGGCGCTGACCAATTTGGTTTGGTCATGATCTAAACACCTTACTTTTTTGCCACGTTTTAGCAGCCTTGCCCCAGTTTGTCATTGCCAAATTTTGCTTTGGCTTGCTCATGGCATAAACAAAATAGTCCCTCTATGCCACAATTTTAATTTGCCAAACTGGGCGGCTAAGATTTTAATGTGATCCGTTCATCAATGTGAGAGCGATCCGCCCATCATGTCAGGTGGGTTTTGGTTTGAAAAGTTCAAGCTTTGCGAGTAGTGTTTTGATATTTGTGGAATAAAATGAAGTGGCTATTTTTAGTGTAAACAATAACAAAGCCGCTTTAGGAAGTGTTACGTCTAGAGGTGCGCCAGACAAGCCTTAATGGTTGGTAAACAATTTTTGCTCCACAACTGTGACTGAGAGAGCCTGCTGGGGCAGCAAGAATAATTTTGGCCAGATGCCACAACATCAGGTTACAACTTTTAATAACTAAATATAAATAAACATAACAAAGTCCCATGTCTGTTGTTCTCCTAGGAACACGTGGCAGGTAAGTATTGTTTAACAAACCCACCGGGAAAACATGTCCCGACATTGGCCTAACGTCGTGGAAAGTGTCAACGCAAGAACAACAACATGCTTGCTTGCTTGTTCTTTAAACATTGACCGTGTAACTATCTAACCAATGAGTAGCAGCAGTCTACCATACTATCCCAAAACGAACATTCCAACAGCTGGTAATCTATGCCATTGAAAAACAATCCGCAATGGACTCTCTCCTCGCAACCAGAAGGAAGTTTGCACGAGTGTGCAACTATATCTCAAATACTATTCTCTGCTGGAAAATTATCCTAAGAAACGATCAAAACTTTGGAAGAGTGAGAGAACAATTTTCTAGATAAAAGGGAACGCGACAGGAAGCGAAACTACGAGTAGAATACTACTAAGCTACCTGATCAGGGGCGTCCGGCCGCCGGCAAACACTAGTAGCTACATCTACATCAAGTAGCTTAGCTGCACGTCGCATCAGTCATCACCAAGGGGATCGACGCTGACCGCGTCAAACCAGACTCCCAGTGCGCGTGTGTGCGTGAACCACGCACCACAGACACAGAGGCACAACAAGGCCGAGACGTCTCAACCGTTCGCTTCCTCCAACCGGGCCATGTCGGCACAGCGTAATCCGAATGCATTCACGCGCTAATCTATTAATAATTATACTTACTCGTTAATCTACCTGTACATTTCATCTGTCATCTCTATCCACATGTAATCCATCCAAGTACGCAACAGACCAGCAGTACTATTACTGCCGACTTGGTAATTACAAGTTCGGCAAGATTTAACAGCCGTACAAGTTCGGGAAGTTTTAACAGCCGTTGCTGCTGGCAATCTGGCATCCATCCATTGGGCCCGTATTAACCTGGCAGCCTTTTTACCGTGTCCATGCGGTGGCACGCGCGCAGCGCATCGATCGCCCCAGTTTGAACCGAACTTTTCAAGGCGGCTGTTCTGTCACGTTGCTTGCACGAGGCTTTCCTTTTATTTTAAAGTTTTTTCTGGGGAAAAAAGGAATAAAATAAATAAATCCAGTAAATAACATTGCAATTGCAAGCGCCGCCGCCGCCGCTGCTATATATGCACATGTCATCGTCGTCTGAAATGTTCGTGAAGGTTGAATGGTCTGATGCGATAGATAGAGGAAGCAGTCGATAGGTAGATAGATACGCCGCCCCTTGCCCGCGACGACTCTGCTCTTGCTCTGTTTGATTTGCGTGGCCGGCTAGGGCAGGGTGGGTGCTTCGGTTCGGTCTCTGCATGCGCGGGCGACGACGTTGATGTGCTTCGAGCTGGCGGACCAGCAGCGCGGACCGCACGGCGGCGGCGCGGGGTGGCCGGCGAAGCGGCGTGCAGGAGGCGGGCAGGACGAGGGCGGGGCGGCATCGTCGGCGGAGATGGCAATGGCGGCCGCCGGCTCCGGGGACGTGATGTCCGAGTACTACCAGGCGCAGGAGCTGTCAACGATGGTGTCGGCGCTAAGCCAGGTCGTGGCGGGCGGGCCGTGGGCCGCCGCCGCCGCCGCCGCCGCCGCGCCGGGGGAGCGCCCCGGGGCAGCAGCCAATGCACGGCGGCTTCGCGCCCGAGATGGGGAGCTACCACGGCGCGCCATCGCCGGAGCTTGCAGGTAAACCCAACCCAGCCTGGCCAAACGTTGCTTCCCCTACAAGTTTTACGCTGGCTCTTGCCGTGTTTCGCTGCTTACCGCCAAGCGTTTGCACGCTTTCCATATTTATCTGCGTTTTGTTATTGCTACCACTACCTTAGGTTTTGAATGCTCGCTTCGCTTTTTTCCATAGTTTTTTTTTGTTTTTTCTTGAGACGTGGCAGTCCTATGTTACATAGGACTAGTACTGTATTATGCAATATACTAGCTGTAGTATGGTAGGGCTATTCTATTCTTTTCTCGTCTTGACAAAAGAAGCACAGTTCTGTACATGCATCCACGCGGAGGAGATGCTAAACTGCCTTGTCTAGTTGTTTGTTGAAAAACCTCTTTTTCGAAAGCAAACAAGACAAACCCATGATGTGCATGCGAACGGTTTTAGCATATTCCTTTTTCAATCACTTGTCGCGCGCCCACATCTTTTGTTCATTGCATTTGCACCGTATCTCTATCGCGCGTTTAATGCTTTTTAACTTGGTCTGGTCGTCGACTCATACGCAAATGCCTTTCTTCAGAGCATGTAGTTCATCTCTTTCTAATCAGGAACAGGCGCGGTGGTTAGCCAATCTGGGAAACAAGTAATAGGAAAACTAATCAATAAAACCTTTCCAAAAAGAACCAGTCATATATAAAGAAATGCGTGAATTCCAAAAAGAACCAGTCATATATAAAGAAATGCGTGAATGAGCTAGGCACAATTTTCCTGCAAAAGGCACGATAAACACGGCGTGTCGACTTATTATCGCAACATGTGCGTGCGTGGCACATGTAGTACTAGTACAGTACTTGGCTGGTAGGCTGGTACCAAAACGTAGAACGGAACCGAGTGTGTGGGTCACATGAAGAAGGGGCAGTGGGCAGGGGGGCATGCGTGCAGTTGCATCCCATGGTCAGCAGTCACCGCCATGTCTGTTATCCGTAGCGCCAGCAGCTGACATCAGAAGTGGAACCAACCATATCTGGACACTGGACTGGACTGCATGCAACGGCTCGATCGCACAGTTGTACTACGCCCGTTCACCACCCTGATGCATGCCCAACAACTTGCCAAATTCACTGCACCCTTCGCAACGCAACAAGGCATACAGCTAGCATTACTGCATTAGCAAGCCAGGCAGCCAGCCATCTCCATGTGGGGCCGTTGGCCGTACGCTGCAATCGCTACGTACGTGCGCGTGCTCCGCTTGCGTACCGTGTAGACTTCTACGCTAAGAGCCTAAGATACACTACACGCACGCCTCTTCACCCTTTGTATGTTTGTTTGTTTGTTTTTCGAAAAGAAAAAGGTAAACTGGTTATATACTATGTTGCCAACAAATAAATTATTTACTGATGAGTGATGATGAAGCCAAACGAGAGCTGTAAAAGTTCCAGGATCGCGCTGTCGTGTAGCGCTAGCAACCTTTTTTCCCCCTCAAGTGATGCCTTTTTCTTTCTACTGGTTTCTACTTCATTCCGCGAATAAAACTCGTCGGCATCGACAGAGATCGGTCCATGCATTCGTTCTACTATACTACATGTATATGATGATGATGTATATGCTTGTGATGATGATGTATATGCTTGCAAAGTTAGATAATCCCGCTGCGTAGTGCGACGTCGCATTCACATGCAAAATATACTCAGCAAGTGTTCAAAGCCGATCGCGCTAGTCACTCGATCATCTCCGCTTTTTTTTTTTTTTTTTTTTTTGTGGCTTTATTACACCCCTCTGCTGAGCGTCTCACCTAGTCAGTCACCTCGTGTGCGTGCGTGTGTGTATATATACTACCGTGCAGGCTCGGAGCTGAGCTCGGACACCCAGAGCGCGGGCGCGGCGGCCATGGAGGAGCACCACTCGTCGGCTGCGCTGTCCAGCCAGGAGGGCGGCCCGGACACGCCGCGGCGGCGGTACCGCGGGTGCGCCAGCGGCCATGGGGCAAGTGGGCCGCCGAGATCCGGGACCCGCACAAGGCGGCGCGCGTGTGGCTCGGCACGTTCGAGACCGCCGAGGCCGCGGCGCGCGCCTACGACGAGGCCGCGCTCCGCTTCCGCGGCAGCCGCGCCAAGCTCAACTTCCCCGAGGACGCGCGCCTCCACCCGGCGTCGTCCACCACGGCCGGTGCCGCGGGCGCGTCGTCGGCGCCCCTCGCCGCGGGGCCTCGACCTCCCCGGCTGCTGTCTACCCCGGCGGCGTCCAGGCAGCGTCGGACTACCTGAGGTACCAGATGCTTCTGCAAGCGTCCACCGGCAGCCAAGGCACCCTCCTTCCGTACGGCGTCGGCGGCGTCGGCATGAGCAATCCCTACGGCGGTGGCGGTGGTGCCGCCATGACCAGTCCCTACGGTGGCGCCGGCGGTGGCAGCACGAGTGGGTTCCTGGGCTCCTACTACTCGTTCCCGTCCTCCTCTGTTTCTGTCGCCACCGTGCCGTCCTCCACTTCCTCTGCTTCGGGATACTACTACTCGTCGCCGCACGACTCGCAACAGAGCGAGGCGTCCGCCGCGGCGGCGGACTGGAGCTGGGAGAGCACGCTGGCCTGGCCCGACTCGAGCCAGTACCCGCCGCCACCTCACACTCAGTAGCAGCAGTCTAGGAGACGACCACCGACCCCTCTTCTTCTTTTTTACTTTTCTATGGAATAATAAGGTGAGTACGACTGGGATGGAGACGGCAGAGCAAAGCAAGGAAGATCAAGAAGAGGAAGATGCTTTCGTTTCTTTCGTGTAAGATGACACCCAAGTGGTCTTTGTTTGTTGATTATTAGATTTGATCGACGATGTGGCTATCCCCATCGTTTTCCTTTGATTTTGGCTGCAAATTAAGAGATGAAAGCTCTACTCCATTCTCCAACGGTGTATACTTCTCCGAATTCTTTCCGGGACGTAACGCGTTCAAAGTTTGCTAGCAAATGTTCTGATTAGAGTTCTTTTTTAGAATAGTCTTCTTCCGATTACAAAATCAAAATGGAATGGAGGATTCCGTGGGTACCCGAGGTCGTGGGTAGCCACTTGCTAGAGCTGACAAAGTTTTTTTTTTAGAACGTGCCGGTTGAAATGTGTTCCATTACGAAGAGAGCAGATAATGTCTAGTATTTTTTTCTCACAACAAATCAAATCGACTTGTTTTATTAGCTGGCTTATACGACCAACCAAACAACCTAAAAGTTAACGTGCCTGTTGACATGTGTTACATTAAGGAAAGAGCAGACAAAGTTAATGTGTTGAAATGTGTTTTAGAGAAGAGCGGATAAAATTAACTTGTATATTGACACGTGTTTCATTAAGAGAAGAGACAAAGTTAATACAGCATCAGTTGATTTGTGGGTTAGCTAGGCTACATTGTGTACGTGGATTTTGGAGTTTAGTAGCACATGGTATTTCTAGAGGGTGCGGGTTTTCATTTTCGGGGAGTTTTTAACGTTATGTGCTGGCATGCATCATCATCATAGCACAAAAAAAAAAAAAAAAAAAAAAAAAAAAAAAGGACCTTTGGGTTTGGGTAGCATCAACAGGGTATCATCGTCGAATTTTGTTTTCTACATGTACCAGCGTCAAAATTGGTTATATTATTTAGCAGTCAAAATTAATCACATGATGCATATTTTTGTAGAATTACATAGTACAATACAAACCCTACCCCTATGAGCACCTCCGATAAATTGAGTCGTCTGGAGATTCTCGAAGTCACCACTGGCGTCTCATCATCAACGGGGACATCGCTTATCACTTAATGAGTAATGCCGATAAATCTAAGAAAAATCCTAACTTAATGTATAGCACCGATAAATTCTAGAAAAATTCTTGCGTTTCAGTGGACAGTCCTACCACTGGACCACAGCCCCAGTCGCATTACATGATATCGGCGCCTCGGCGACGACGGCGTGGATGTGCGGAGGTCGTCTCCGACATTGACGACGGCTTCCCCGACCTTGCTGGCGGCGGTTGCTTCAGCGTAGCGTACGGGCTTGGTGGATCCGGAGTTTCGTCCCTTCCTGCGGATCTGGGCGAGCCCGTCTTTTTGTCCCTCCCCTTGCGGCGACGGCGCTAAATCCGGCGAAGTTAGGTATGTCTACCGACTCGCCGTTCAACCGGGTTGGTTCTTCATTCCCCTTCCGGGTGTGCTGTTGGCGGTGTGTGGGGTTTGCTTTGGAAGCTCTTGAAGGCTCCATGAACTCCGGCGTTGTGATGGCCTTCGGTTGCCATCTTTCTCGGCTTGGGCGTTCAACGATAGAGATGTATGTCGATGTTTTCGTCATACTGCTCTTGGTGCCAACAAAAATTTCTGTTCAATCGTCGGATAGGAGGTCGGCTTCAAGCTCCAAGTGGCTCCCATCGCCAGTGACGAGGACAACCGGGAGGTTGACTGTGCAAAGTCTGTGCTGTAATTTTTCCTTTCTCCATGTGTATCTTTGCAAGTCTTGGAATGTAAACTGTTTGCAATCTATATGAATACAAACCCCGTTATCTCAAAAAAACATTACATGATATAGATGAAACGGACCGGTTCCACACTGATCAAGCCCAAACACCATGGCGTTGTTTAATGATGATTTCCTTCTGGTTTGAAGTGATGTCTATGTAGCCCATTGGGCCACAGATACTACCAGCTAGCAGAAAGATGATCCGAGCTACTCTGAAAGTCTGAATCTAGTATGCCGTATAAGAGGCAGTCCATCTCCATCAGACAACCTCGAATCCGGCCCATGCTTGATGCTTCCTTGCATATATAGCCCAACTGTACTAGGTAGGCCTGGGCACTCGGCTAATTTGGTGAAACCGGCTCGGTTAGAAGAATTTGAGTTTTTCAGCGAAATGTTAATCAAATTTACTTGAAAGAAAACCTCACATTTGACCAAAATTACTTTTAGATAAATCGATTCGTTTGATTGGTTAACCACAATAGATATTATACTTCTATCAAGAAGAAAATGCCTAGATTTTCCCTTACTCATAAGTCTACTATTATCCCAATACCAAAAGACACCTAACATCTACTACAACAGCCTCCATGGTTACCAAAAAGGCTGACTAAACCGGCAAGAAGATGAACCAGCCCATGGTATGCCTAGAGGGCATGAAACAAGGTGGAGTGTTCTCCAATGCTACAAGGACTGATCTAGTTGGATTCTAAGAGAGTCCAACTTTGTGGTTAGATTGGAACTCTTCTGCTGTAATTGATAAGAAATACTTTTGCGCCTGCCCACTAGACTATATAAAGAGGGTTAGAGGCATCCCCTTATAACATCATTATACACAACAATCCAACGCAAGGTAACATGCCAACTGGACATAGGGTATCACGCTCTTTTAACGGCTTGAACCAGTATAAACCGTTGTATTTATGTTCACCATCAAGTTCAGCCTTCGTCAAAACCCACCTAGCATCGTTATAGGTAACTCCGCAATATATTACCAGTCATCGGACATCGGGTCAATGGGTGGAGAGGGTTCTCCATGGAAGGAAAAGATGCCCACAAACACCTACTATGAATCCAACAAGTTTTTTTTTAAAAAAAAATAGAGAACTCACATGACAAATAAATGGACCATGGGTATACTTTCACAAAAGCTATAACCGTGCCCATATGAGAATAGGTTAGGACGAATGATTTGGATGGACATGTTCTAAAAGTGTCTTGTCTACTTAGCACACAAGATCACTTGGACATATAGGTATCTGTTCCAATTAACTCGGATGTGATTGTAACCAAATAGGCTACAGATTCATTGATTGTTAAAGGGTGATCCCCATGTAACGTTAGTTCCTAATGATCATTAATCTACACACGCAATCAACTTATGAACCCCAACATTTAACGGACAATGCAAGCCACCATATACATTAGATGTAGGGCACCATTGCTACCTCTATGATTTACTATATGTGATATATCTAATTATTTGTTGGTGGTAAAAACATCAACACCATAGATCAGGATCCACACGAAAGATCATTAGTTCATTAGACCATAGAGTCAAAAGTGTTCTAAAGTTTACTCCTTAATTTTAACAAACTAAATCGATATAGATCCAAACATGACCTAATTATATACATACAAGTCTCTAAAAATTAAATTGACCCTCTAATTTTGTCTGCTCGATGACTGTACATAGTCCAATCTCATAGGCTTCCAACGTTCGATTACACAAGCATCTTGACACGATCCCTGTTGATCAAGTGAGACCAGTCCGGTATAGATATCAGCCAAAGCCAGTCCATAAACTTGCAAATTGAGTAACCCGTAGTAGTCCCAGAGGACAAGAACCGGCGAACTGAATCTGTGAACCAGAGAACTGAGTATGTGGGCCCAGAGTTGCAGACAGGCATCGTGTCCATGGATACCGATCGCTGAACTGGTTCGGCCGACGGCCGACCAACCTCTGTTCCGGACGAACCCCGCCGGCCGGCGCGAGTTCCGCCCGTCCCACTCGAGCCAGCTCACGGCCACCCGGGCATGACCCAAAGGCCAACAAAGCCCAAGCCGATCCCTCATTCCCCAACGGACGGACGCGCTTCCCACGATGACGCCGTCACGACTCGTCGTCACCCCATCCGAAACCGTTCCGACGAGGCATCCGCGTCACGCGTGGTCCCCGCAGTCCAACCGATACGCTGACCGCCGCGTGGAGGACGGCTCCCGAACGCGAAGACACGCTGACAGGTAGGGACAGAACGTCAGGGGCGGGTCTCGAGGGGCAGCTTGGTCACTCCGTCCCCGCCAGGGTTGACGTCGTCGTCTCTCTCTCGGCGGTCCGTCCGGCCGTCCCCGTCCCGTCCCGTCCCTTGCGTACTCCGCCACCAACCGCTTTTGCTTGCTGCTACTCGCCGCCAGCCAAAAGCAGCCGTTCCCCCAGCCCCAGCTCGCCCGCCCGAAGCGACGCCTCACCTCGCACCTGCTTCGTTCCGCCCGCCCCGCGAGAAGCTTCTAGAAGGGGGAGGCCCCGTCGGAGCCATGGCGGAGGAGAAGGAGTCGACGTCGATCCCGCTCAGCCAGGCCGCGGATGCCGTCGACCCCGAGGACCCGGCCAAGTCGCCGCCGCGGCCCAGCTCGCCCACCACTTCCACACGCAAGGTCCGGATCTAGCCTCTACGCTCCTTCGTTCGCTCGTGAGGTGCGGCGGCATTGGGCTAGTAGCGAGCCTCTGCTGCCCTTTTAGGGTCTTGCTGACCGTTTCGGCGAGTAGATTTGTGCTTCCCAGTGGTCGGATCCTTTCGGGCTTACGGGATGATTGTCAATTCGATGCGAGCCTCGAATTCGTTAATTTTACTGTGGGCAGGTTTATATTTAGGAATTTTGCCTTAGTTTGAAGGGGAATTCGATGTTTGATCGAACTACCTATCTGACATTAGTGCGAACGGGATGTTATTGTTATCAGCAAACGGGGATATTCCTATGGGATGGATTACATGTTTTCTAGAGTCCACCTGTACTTTGAAGATGATTGTTGTCGCGTGGTTGCTGCATCGTTATATGTTCCTTACTTATGTGTGATTGAGCTTAAGTTGGTGTGATTGCTGTGATACTGTGTTGTAGTCTTGTACTATAGACCAAAACTTATAAAATACAAGATATTTCGTGAAATTATGTACTTGTTACTCTGTACTCTAGTATGAGGTGTTATAACATGATCCGGTTTTAAATCTATAATGACCTGAGGTACTCATATAGAGAAATGTGGATGTTGTACAAGTGAAGTATGTTTTGCATGTTTCTTCTTATTTTAACTGTTCATTCGCTCCAAGGAGCACACTTGTGATGATCAGGTTAGCATTAATGTATTAAGGGCAATGAAGATAAGAGTATCTAGGTTGAATCAGTCGTTTGGTTCTATCTCAGCACCCAAAGATGTATTTGCACTATGTGCCTGCCCTTGGAAAGAAATCTGTCATGCATGAATGAGGAAAATGTACAGTTCTTCATTTCTGGAGTTCAAACTTTTTTTTACTTTGCTTAATGCTTTTTTTGCCCTTGTGGCTTGCTGTTTACATTGTTAGTTGGACTATGGCAACACACATGTTAGAACTCTGCATCTCCATGTCATATTGAATAAATGTTACTATTTTGCAAACGTAACTTTATTATGTGCAGGCTGTGTAAAAAATATCGTTCATGGCTAACTTGGTATATTTTGTGCAGGCTTGCTGTGCTTTTCTTCAAAGTTGGGTCTCAAGAAAATTTATGACTGGATGGTACACCCGTCACAAGAATTGATCTAAACATGTTGCCATATCTATGGATCACCTTCTATTTATGCATGATATATTTCTTGCGTTTTATGTATGCAGCGTAGTCCTTTTCCCTGTTGCAGTCACGTTCTTCATCACATGGTGGTTTATTCAATTTGTTGATGGTTTCTTCAGTCCCCTATATGCAAAACTTGGAGTCGACATATTTGGTAATCCTTGTTAATACTTCAAACTTGCTGTATATGGTGATTGTAAACTAAGGAAAGGCTATATTTTGATATCTTATTTTATCCTGGAGGGTATTTTGTTGACATGTGTTCCGTATAGTGGTGCCATGAATGCTTATTTATCTTCATGATCGATTGCAGGTCTTGGTTTTTTGACTTCTCTGGTATTCATATTTCTGGTTGGAATATTTGTTTCTTCATGGGTTGGTTCAACCATCTTCTGGGTGGGAGAGTGGTTTATAAAGAAAATGCCATTTGTAAGGCATATATATTCAGCGTCAAAGCAAGTCAGCACTGCAATTTCACCAGGTTAGGCAACTTCTATTGCATGTGATTCTGTTTTTATTATAAGTATATATTTTAAGATATTTTGACAAGAAGATTTCTTATGTAATTATTTTGTTGACAGATCAAAATACAACAGCTTTCAAAGAAGTTGCAATAATTCGTCATCCACGAATTGGTGAATATGCATTTGGATTCATAACATCAACGGTGGTCCTTCAGGTATTTGATCTTCTATATTTAGAAAAGTCGCTGAAGCAAAATCCATATTCTATATATAGAAAACTTGCTGAAGCAAAATTCATACTTCTAGATTCTAGTGACTGTATGATGCTTTATAAAGAAAATGAGCTGCTACACGCTATTAGTTTTTTTATTGTGATGTCATACATGCATGCTCCCCTTTGATGTGGACGTCCTTTTCTTATTGCAGACTGACAAAGGTGATGAAGAACTGTGTAGTGTGTATGTACCAACAAATCATCTATACATTGGTGACATATTTCTGGTGAACTCTGAGGAGATCATAAGACCTAATTTATCCATCCGAGAAGGAATTGGTACGGTAGTTTGGTTCCGATGATGCCTATCCTCTATATTATTATGCCATGTGGCAACTTTCCTTGGAATTGTTGTTACTTATTTTTCCCATCTAGTCAATTTTGCATTACAAATACAAATCCTTTAAATTATTGATTGCTATGATTGATAAACCAACATATTATTCATTCTTTATGGTTCCTGCAGAAATAATTGTTTCAGGAGGAATGACCATGCCTCAGGTGATTGCATCACTGGAGCCAATGCCGCGGAAAAGCCAGAACATTCGTCTAAATAGGATGACATGATGTAACACAAGTCACATATGCAACAAGGTAAAAGTTTCCAACCTATATAACCTCAGCTGGTGTGTTTGGCATGATTACTGATATTGGGCTTTGCATCAAGCAGATGGCATGACCTGTGGGGCATGATTCGGGTGCCTTGGCTGTATGCTTACCATGTGATTTGGATAGAAGAGCAAACTCTGTGCTGAGCCATCGTGGCATTCCAAGTGCAGGGGAAGCATCGTGTCGATGCTCTGGGATACTATTGTCTGACTTATGTTGTGCTACTCTTTGTGCACTGACTAGTGCAAAATGTTAACGTCTACGCGTGAGGTGTATGAGTGATTAAATTCGTTTACGACTGTGCGCTGTATAACATCTTACGTTTACAAAGAGAGCACACAACTCTGACTAGATTTCTTTCAGATTAGCATTCCTGTTTGTTGATTTGTTTTTTACATTGTAACGTGTCTAACTGGATATGAGACAGCTTTAGGCAGAAATCCATATTACAAAATGCTTTGATTTTTCTACATACATAGTTTTTGCTATGCTTTTAGATATATACTATATCTAGATACATAGTAAAATGAATGTATCAAGAAAAGTTAAAATATTTTATAATTTAGGACGGATGAAAACTTGTATCCACAGAATGGATTAGTTTCATCTCGAGTATCTTTTTATTAAATGAGGTTTGTTAAACTAGATGCATGAGTGATATTTTTAGTCAGCTTATGATGCAAATATAGTACATCGTCATGGAAGTAAGTAATGGAAACATACTAGGGCTTCCTTTGAAATACAAATATATGCATGTGGGAATTTTTTCCATGAATGCTGCGTTTTTTCTATGAAGGTGTCTCTTAGAAAGAATAGAGTCTCTTATAGTCACTCTTAAGTGGTGAGCTTTACCTGAACCATGACCAAAGAACATTTGGCGGTATCACCACTATATTTGAGTAGTGGAGCTAAGCCAAGTGACAAGGCTCAACAAGGTAGACGAGCATATTTATTTTATTACCAGAAACCAAGTGGTAAGATACGCACTCGTGTAGTATCTCATGGATTTGTGTCCTTGTGCTAGCAACAACATTAAAGCTTAAACCGGGACTTGCTTGAGGAAGAGGAAGGCGACAAGCTCCTTGATGTCATAGCCGTAGGTGAGGCCATCCCTGCCATGAAGGTAGAAAATCTCTAGCATCCTTGTCATGTCCACCAACCATTGTAGCGCTGGTTGTATGGTGCGGCCTAGCTCCATGCACTCCCAATTCATCCGCCTCCATGCTTGCTCCACCATTGTTTTGATAGCCGCCATCGCCTCCTCCCCCGTTGCACCATGTTCCTTCATGTAGCTCTCCACGGTGCTGGCCACATCGTTCTTGTTCTTTCCTCTCTGCACATATAGATGCATGTGTTATGATAAGGTGTCCAAATTGCTGCAACAAAAATGGAGCTCTTACATGTACACCTAATCATGTACGGCCTTCTCTTGATGGACAAAGAGCACAATAAACAATGGTACATAGCTGAATGCATAGTAAAATCAATATATCTAGAAAAGTCAAAACGTCTTATAATTTGGAACTAATGAAATATTAGGGATTAGGAATGCATAGATTACCTTATAAGAAGATATATCATTGAGGAGGCGACCTATTTCTCCACTAGCACGCACCATGTTAGGCACACTGAGCGCCCACTCAATTGCTTCCTTGGCTACTGCTTGGCCCGCGGCCATTAGCACCAGGGAGAACAGGAATGGTAAACCCGTCGACATAAGCGTAACATCCGCATGCTCTTTCAAACTTGGGATATGCTTTTCAGTAAACCATTTAGCCTCTTGAAGATAATTTTTCGACTGTAATTTGTACTGCACAATTAAAATATGCCGTATGGTTAGCAATTTATGTTATTCAAAAACACCATTTAGGAAATTTGTGGTTGACTATATAAAATACACGAAAACGTGACTGAAAAGCTATATACAAACAATCAAATGATTAAGGCATATATTGTCCAAGAAAACAAGAAGATACATACCTGTTTTTGTATGTAATCCATCAAACGGTTCTAGAATGTCCTCGATCCCATTAATGTTGCTCAGTGTTTTGATGTACAACACGCGCAGATATTTTGGTAAAAAAGAAATAGCACTTTCATCCCATCTGCAGACAATTGTGACATATATATACGATAAATTAGTTTGACTCTAGTATAATAATTTTGCAATCATGAAACTTCAGAATCTTTTATTCATGCGTCAATCTTTAAAAAGTGGTCGAATATCAATACCCAAAACTAGCATTTGCAAAGCTATGCGTTGAGCTCATACAACAAAACCCGAGGCAAACTATAATATATATGCATATATACCTTAGTATTGCTTCGTTTAACAGTTGGCACTCCTCCAAGGTGGCGCGGACATCGTAGGTGTCATCCATCAAGCCCAACAGCACAAACACCTTGGTGAAAATTATGCGTATGTGCGAATTCTCCTCCTCATGAAAAATGCCACAAGCGTAGAAATACGGTTCCACAATGCGGTCCCGAGCATAGGGCAGCTTCACATCGTTATACAGATTCCTCCACCATCTTGGATCAGACAAAGTTGCATTGATTAAACCCGGCCGCGTCCATCATTGATGTGATAAGAATCGAAGATGATATTCCATATTATATAAGTGTTGTTTGGAATGAACTATATATGGCAATGGTATCAGACGATTATATATTTGTTTTTTGAAGGGAGACGATTATATATATTAATATATATGTTTACATGGACTGATGGACTTACAAGGTGAGAGATCTGAGCTCCTTGAGGTGGAGAGATCTGACGAGGTTGAAGTCCAGCCTCGCGAGCTCGAGCATGGTGGCGTCATGACCCTCCTCTTTCTCATACTCGGTCATGTAGTGCATGGTCTCGAGTCGACGCATGAACCGGGGCCGCGGAATCTCCAGGGCACGGCACACCTGCTCTGCCAGCGGTGACCTGAGCTTGCCTCTTGCAGCCTCGTCCTCGAGGTGGCGCTTGGCGAAGGCGATCGCGTCATCTAGGACTGTCTCTCCTGGGATTGCCATGTGAGCTGCGTTGTACAGGGTAAGGAGGCCCCTTGGGTCATGACACAGTTTTATGTTGAAACTTCCGATTTCATCTTTGAATTTGTCAAACACATCTGCATGATGAATGTTTTAATCAGCAGTACCTCGTACGGACCAAATCTGGTGACATGCTTTTTGTTCCCTCAAGGAATGGACATTAATAACACATGTCCACGCCATATCGTACCAAATTAAACCTTACAAAAGATTCTTTCTTACCTGTGGATACCCAGAAGCCATGTTGCCTAAGCAGGCAAAACCGGAGCGCAACTGTGTGCAGGTCGTGGGAGCTGCCAACGTCCGGCGTGTCCACGCCGTTGCCATGGATCCGGCTTAACGCCAAGTCTATCTCCTCGCGGAAGTGGTTGTCTATGCCAAGGCGTTCGAGCGCGTCCACTAGAGTCACCGTGCCGGACACGTCCATGATGCCCTTTGCCGGTCTCAAACATCAGGCGCACTTCCCCCTTGAGCTCCTCCACCCTCCCTCTCATCCACTCCTCTGGCCTCTGCTTATGCGTTGCATGCACGATTTATCAAAGAGCTAAGAATTAACTATAATATATGATGATGTGAACTACGTATATATGATTTACGCCGGCGCCGGCCTGCCTGTTGCGGAGGAGGTGTGTAGGCCACAAAGAAGTCGCCCCACACGCAGGGCTCAAAAGGGCCGCAGGCGACGACGGCGGGGACCCTTGTTGTTTCGCCGCTCCCTTGGTCAGCAGCAACTTTGCTCGCAGCCATATCAGTATCAGCTATGCTTGAGCTTGACTGCCTGTTCTGTTCTATACACAACTCTACAATGGGCACACCCTGCTGTCTATGCGTTGGTCTCCATTTTATAGAACTTGCTGGCAGTTGTACTGAGCAGTGAGCTCTGAACTAATTATTTGGCTAGCAATAGACTAAAGTATTAGCCGCGAAGCCTGTAATTCAGTTTTTTAATTACAGAAAAAAAAGGATCCGAGCTAGTAATAAGCATGCACGTGAAACTCATGATTAAGACATGCATGCATAGAACGCTTCAACTCATACCGTCATTGGCAACGGCAAGAACACCATGTTCTGGACGGACAAATGGATCGGCTTGGGGTCGCGGTCAAAGGACTTGGCGTCAAGACGACGCTACGTCCAGCAGCACACCGTGGCGCAGGCTCTGCCAGGAGAGAACTAGATTGCCCAAATAACCGGTGGACTAGCATATTGCCGACGATTGCAGAGTACCTGAAGCTCTGGAGGGCAGTCAGGGCCGTGCACCTCAGTGACGCAGCCGACCGGCAAGTGTAGAGGTGGACAACGGATGGATCGTTTACAGTAAAGTCAGCATACAAGACGCTTCACCTACCTGCATATCTGCTACCTGCTTTCAGCCGTGTATGGCACACTTGGGCAAGTCAAGCTGTTACTTTGGCTGGCGATCCGAAAGCGGCAATGGACTGGCGATTGACGGCGGACAACACGGCTTGGAGGCAAACGAGCTTTGCTTCCTCTGCGACCGACCATATAGGCCTTGTTCTCTTTGCATGCAAATTGAGAAAGTTTTGCCCTGGACTAGCATATTCATCACATCAATTTCTATCTGCATATATGACGCATTAAATGTAGTGTAGAAAAAAAACGGAAATAATTATACAGTAAAGTTGCATACAAAATCACCTAGACGAATCTTTTACCTGCTTTCAGCCTAGTTGGCACACTTGGACAAATATTTACTTTCAAATATCAAACGGCAATGGACTGGCGATTGACGGCGGCTTGGAGGCAAACGAGCTTTGCTTCCTCTGCACCACATAGTCATTTCGTGCTCCTTCGCCAAGCAAGTCTCGTGGAGTATCAGCACTATCCTCACTAACTGTCCATATCATCTTTCACATTACGTTATTCTATTAACTTTCAACCTCTTAATGCAACACTTTTAATAAATATAGATATAAACATATATAGAGGATTTAACTCATATATACCCGCAGCAACATCGAGATATCCTCCAGTTATATGTACAGGGAAATTATTGCGATCTTTCTCCTCCGTAACCTTCAGCGGTCCAGGGTAGCAGACGCTCGAATTTCAACAATATCTCGCTTCGTTAAATTACTTTTGTTTTTCTATAACTATTTGACGAACTTTATTCATTCAAGATAGTTACATCGTTCATTAAGAAATCAAGAATAAAATTAGAAGGCTTATCGACCCAAATACAATTTTGCTTGTCTTGCTGAGTTCTCTTAGCTAGATTGTAAGCCACCTGATTCGCCTCCCTGCTACAATGTTCGATCGGAAATATCTTGAAACCCACTCCATATAATCAGCAAGGTGGCTTGCCGAGATGGCAGAGGCTCCTATGCTGAACTAACTAACCCACAAAGCAGGGTGGCAAGAGGCAAAAGCTCCATGCTAAATGGCAACATAATCCAAACTAAAGAATTTACGGGATTTTATCATTGAGGTCCAACCGTCTCGGCTTATTAACACACGATGCACCTTCGAAAGACTATTTAAGTAACAATCAAAAAATTGAGTAGTTGAGTTTTGAACAGCATATATGTAGTATATGAAAGCTTGACAGTCAATTCAGTGGTCCAAAGTTCTTGCCCTTTACAACAGATATAGATTTTTGACTAATTTTACAACCTTAAGCCTCCAGATCATGTAAAGACCAAAATCCCCACGAGACAATTCACAAAGACTCCATGAGGGTAGAAGCATTGTCTACTCAAACTCGTATGTATTCTGGTGGTTCAATCATTCACTGGAAAGTCTCAACCCTTCAATCATTCACTGGAAAACCTCAACTCTTCAGATGTTACTACAATGCTTGCCCCCCTTCATTAATCAATGGCAATTATGAGGAAACCAACTGAGATATACATGAGGAAGACAGGATATAGGGCCAGAGCTTTTCTCCTTGGGTTAACAGCAGCACTCATGAATGGATAGGCAGCCCAGGAGCTCCAAGCCAATGTGATTGTCACCACAACAATCTTAAGTATGACATTGTCCTTCAGCATGCAAACTAGAGCACCAACATCCAGTGGAAACAGGCAGTAGCCAAGAAGACTCAGGCTTTGGAAGAAGATGATGTGTCCACCCTGAAAAGTGATTGAATAAATAATTACATAACTTCTAGGCAGGTACTACTTTGATTAGCACAGTGGCAAATTGATCTCAAGACTCAACAATCATGTGCATGTGTGACTGTTTGGTGTAGAAGAAAAAGGTCTTACCAGAAGCAAAACATTCAAAGTCAGAATTATAGCCCCAGCCGCCAGAACAGCGAATGCAACAGCAAATACTTCTGACTACAAGGACAAATGGAACAGGATCATTACTTTGCACATTAGGAACTATAAAATTCAATTAATGATACATTTGAAGTAAAAAAAATTGCTAATGTGTAAACTGAGAGAAATTGAAACACAAGCTGACATTGCAACTATCATGGCTCAATGCAATACAGACATAATTTTCTCCCAGCATGTTTTTTTCTAAATGATGTGCCACATGTATGTGATCAACCAGAACCTCAGTGCCATCTCTTATATTTGAAGATAGCATAAACAGCAGCAAAAGAAAATGGTACTTTTGCCACAATTCTGTTCATTCAGGATGCCTTATTCAACACAACTTTCTTTTGAGTAAATAGTAGAAAAACACTCTTATGCAAGAGATAGCAAATAAATTTGGTTTCCTCCAGGAGACACTAAAATTATACATAATACAAAGGGGAACACTACTAACACCAAAAAATCAATTGTATACCTATTACATAATTGTATAAGAACTAGTAAAGCCTTTCATGTAAGGACCAAGATTGAAGTTTCAGCATGAATCATCAAACAAGTTCCAGCTTCTCTCTCCCTCTCTCTATCTCCCCCTTTTGGTTAGGTGTAGTTTGGATAGAAAGTAGGATAAGAAATAAACAAAACATTTGTTTTTTGTGAGTGTTGAGTTGTTGACAACTAAAGAGTACAGAGAGAGGATCATATGAAGCTTGGTCCATTGTGATGTGATGCTTCCCAATTCCCTATCCATTTTGGAACTAACAGCATGCCAAATTCTAAAAACTCAACCCAAGCAAAATAAATGATATCACATTGACGCTTTAACTTGCGTGGGCACATGCACAACAAACTGATTATTAGTATAAGAAACTAATTAAGAAGGCAGAGGAAGGTAGAGGTTGCAAAGTGATTCACATGCAGCATTCAGCATGCGTCCACTTGCAAAGACAATATGATAGGCATCCTCCTCACTTTGAACCTTACACAATAAAAATTGAAGGCCATTCAATACAGCACTATGGATGATTGCTCTCAACCCATCCCCACGGGTATTGTATGTTCTTAAAACATCATAGCTATTACTGCAATGGATAATTTGACCTTGTAAATGGTAATTGTACACCCCTAAGAAAACTTCTATGCTGATATATACCTAGTTTAATTAGAACAGTGAACAGTCCGGTATATTTGAGGAAAATAAAACTGCAGTGTAAACTAGTAGTAGTATATATCACGAAACCCTTCACAACAGATACTACCAACGCAATAACTAGATCCATATAAAAGAGAGCACTAGATCTAGTTGCAGGAGGAAGCAGGTACCTTCTTAACGGAAGCCGACCAGGAGAGTGTGAGGCCAAGGAAGACGATGAAGAAGAAGGGACCCCACAGGTCCCAGTCCCTGAGCGCCTTGCCGGGGTCCTCGCGGTAGGGATTGGGGAAGACGACGAGCTTGAGATTGCTGACGATACGTGCTAAGTCTCGCTTGATGGTGTCCCATACCGGCTCTGTGAGTGTGTTAGGTGGAGACCCAAACCCGTCGGCGCCGATGGGGACGGAAACAGACGCGGGAACGGGGGAGACGGAGACGGAGATCGGGATGGAGGCGGCGGGCAGAGCCGGCTTCGCGGGGACGGGCGCCGGCGCCGGCGAGGAGGATACGGGGATGGAGGCCCGCGGCGGAGACGGTGGCCGCGCGGGGAGCACGGTGGCCGAGGATGGCGCGGCGTGGATGAGGCTCTCGATCTCGTCCATGTCGGACTGCGCCGACGAGGGGTGGAGCGGGATCGTGTCGCCGTGGTTGTGCGACATGGCGGCGGGCGTGCGGGCGCGCGCGCGAGCGTGCCGGCGAGGGGAGGCGGATCTGAGGGGGCGGTGAGAGATCTCGCGGGAGGGTTGGGGAGGTGGTGTGGGTTTGCGAATTGCGGGTGCGTGCCGGCCTGCCTGCGGCGTGGGAGTTGCGCTAGCGACTAGCCTAGCGAGGAAGGAGACGCGAGGCCACGTGAGTGGGTTCGGCTGCTTAGCCGTGAAGGCCGCCAGCGGCCGTACCATCGAAGCGTCGGTGACTCGGTGGTCTAGGCTAATAGGCTTCCGATTTTTTTAATTGATGTTATTTAGTGAAAATGAAAACCAAAAAAAAAAATGCACGGGTGACTCGGTGGTTTAGGGCTCTATAGGCTTTCGAATTTTTTAATTGATGTTATTTAGTGAAACTAATAAAAATATAAAGACGTATTTATATCAAGATAATCGGTCACTAGACACTTAAAAAACTTGGCACTTGATCGTTTAGTTACTCACCCACTCAGCACATTAATCACTTAGCCACTTAGTCACTAAGCTACTGAGCCACTTAGGGCGTGTTTGCTTTCCGCCGCAGTTTGGCTGCCACATGAAAAAGTTGATGTTTAGTTGTTGGCCTCGTGATGCATCCGCCACAGCTTTTTGCATGTATTGTTCCGTGGCGAGTGTAGCGGCTACAACGTTCGTCACAAAAGAGTGGCACGGATTCCGTAGTGGTGGCAGACTACCAAAAAGCCCCTTAGTCACTTGTATCGTTGTTGAAGCCGACTTGGCTCATAGTCATAGGAGTATTCTAGGTCGGCCACGGCCTAAAGCCCACTTATTTGGTTGTCTGTACTAAACTAACCAGGACCATATAAGAGTGTGTTTGATCCACAGCAGCCAACCGGAACCATGACTAACTAACTCTAACTATCACATGTAGATTGTTTGATTGTTGGCCACTATGGGCTTGGCCGATAGATGTGAAACACAGACAAAATAGAAGACAAAATTCAGTAGAACAAGTGCATTTAAATTGAACATGGAAATTCCATTTGTACCATAATAGTGTTGTTATTGTAGGATTACATAAATGTTCTTAAAACAAGATAGGCCTTAAACAAGTATTAAGTCGTCGCCCAATCATAGCAAGCTCCAATTAACAACTTGTCAAAGATCGGATATAAGCTAAAGATATAAGAAGAACCAAACATGCATTAAAGAACAACTACATTTCTAGCATAGTTAGAGAGAAGCAATAGATAAGCATAGTTGACGCATGTATTAAACAAAATAGCAAAACATAAAGCCAGTTCATCAAGCTTGCCATTGTGTCATCACTAGTCTATCAATTGTAGTTGCATTGGCTGTTCATGGACAACCTTATCCAAAGTCCAAACACCATCATCAACAGAGCGATAATGACCATATCCTTCCAAAAGCAGTCTTACCATCAAGAGGAAGAATGCTTTCACAAGAAATAGTTAGGTGTGATTTAGGAGGGAGTTGGTACTCCAACTGATACATTGAAATCGCAAACAACCTACTCGTAGTTTTGTACTTCAAGTAGCTAGCATTACAGAACCTAATAGCTTGCTCAATGCACTCATATCAAGTCATGTAAATCCTAGGTTTCTTCCTTTTAAAACCGTATAGCAAGGGTCCAAGCATACTATGTAATTAAATATAAGATATGAAACAATACTGGTTGAGATCAATAAAAATATTCCACCAACGACCCGCTTTATCATTAACATATGAAAAGTTTTGACGTCATAGACAAAATAGCGTGACCTCAGATTAAAAAAAATGCTGTTCACAATTCTTAATCAATCACATGTGACTATACAAGTAAAAATTAGGAATACAGAAGGTTGAAGTAAGTGAGTACAACAAAACAATAGAGAAAAATCTAAGTATTTCACTGACTGGATAACGAAAACCAAGTAGAAGAACCAAATAAATCATCCAAATGTCCTTCTTTGTTTCCTGAGCTCCTCCTTTTGTAGCTCTTTTGTAATTCCCTTTGTAACTCCCTTTGTACTTGTTCTTTATTTAATCAATTTCCTGTAGGGGTGCAAACCCCTCCAGTTCCTTAAAAAAAAAATCATCCAAATGCAAACCAAAGATAAACTACATGGTACAGCCACTTCTATTAATTTTGTTTCGTGATCGGCCAAGTCCAAAATCCACAATTGGAGCAATTAACAGAAATTAAGAGAACAAATCATCAAAGACACGACTGGTAGTAAACAGAGCAGCCAACTGAGGCTACGTAAGGGAGTTCACAAATAACAGTTCAACCAACACATTTAGGATCAAATGACTTACATCTTTGCCATGGTCAGTGCCCTGTGGTACTGTCTAAACTGGATACCACTACCACCAGTATTATCAAACACGTTTGGGCCGATTTGGAACGGCCCAACTTACCTCTGGCTCCCCCATACGTGGCGTGACCAACGCAGTCCCAACTCCCAGCCACACCACCGCCCAGCACGCCCGACGCACGGCGCCTGGCGAACAGCGAGCGGCGGCCGGCGTTCGCCCCCTCCCACATCCCGATCCTTTGCAGCCCTGCGCCCCTGCTCCGCACATTTCTGGTCGCCTCACCATCACATCGGCCAGCGGCCAGCGGGACGGCAGCTCCCTTCATCCCAGCAGAATTAAATCAGCCAAGGATCTGGTCAGATCGTTGATCCTTGTCTCCTCCAGTTCTCTCCGCTCGTCCAGTAGTTTTGTTCGTCGTGACATGCTGTGCTGTGCTAGTGTAGTAGTGTCGCCATGCTTGAGCAAAGTTTTTGGACAGTCTTTCATTAGGGAACCACTATGGCCACTTTCTCTTTGCCGCACCTCGATATCTTAAAACATTCAACACAAGCTAAATCTCGAAGCAAGTTTCTGTTTGGGTGACGTTACTAGTACTTCCCTGTAAACGTCTGAGATTGTGTCTTTGTAGCAATGCCACCTGTTACTTTGATCACATGATGCTTCGATCTTATATTTCAAGCAACCTTAAATGTTGGTGTGCGATTGCTGAGAAGTAACCAGTCCGATTACATGCTGTTTCCATGGCTCATTTTTTTTCACCTTACATGTTAGCTTGTGATAGTTGAGAGTAAACTGCACATTCAGGACTAACCATTTTATTTGTCGGTTCTCACATGTACTTGTCTTTTGCTTGACAGATGCAGGAAGTTTTTGGTCCACCAGAAACAGAAAGGAAAGCAGAAACAAAAATTGGTACTTCCATTAGGAAGGATGTGATTTTCCAGCAAGATTCATGTCCTTCCTATCAATTATGTATGTGTTCTGGTAGTTTCCAAAGAAACCAAATTCCATTAGCGAGGTTCCGTTATGTGCCACCCCAATTTTGCTTTCGTTCTGTAGGGGGCAGTATGAAATTTGAAGAAGATGACCATTTGCCATCTCAGGCAAAGAGGGATTTGTCACATTTGGTACATGCCTTCTCTTGATTATGTTTATCCTTTCCTTTTTTCTATTACAATACTGCATCCTTATGACGTCTTGCCTAACGCCCTAACCATACAAATTATAAACTGATGATTAACGAATTCAAGGTTTAAATATGAAATAATTCAGCAAAATACTGAATAAAACATTTACTAGATAGTTCTGGATGGGTTCAAACACTTCAGCTTATTCGCGTAAGCTTAGAAGATCAGCTTGGTTTTAAGAAAAAGATAAACAGTTACATTCACATCTGAACTGTTTGTTGAATTCTTGGTGCACTTCTTATGTTCGATTGTTGTATTTTCTATGTCATATATGTCCAAATTCTTAGTGCATTTATTATGTTCGCTTGTTCTATTTGCTATGTCATATGTCCAAAGTCCAGGCTACTCAGCCAGTATCTGTGGTTTTAGATAGATCAGTGAATAAATTTGTTACTCAAGAGCTATGTGCCATGACGTGTATGTTTTAAATTCAACCATGCAATTTGTGGATAAAGTTCTCGGGATCTAACTCTTGTTCACTCTCTACTTGAACAAATCCTCCCTTCTCAGGATTATCAAGCTCAGTCTGTCAACACCAAATATGTTACTGAACTTGGATCACATGCATGTTCGAAGGATCCATTGCCGCTGGGAAGAGATTATCATAGGCAGAAGCCACACTTTCCTACTTCAGTCTGTTCTTGGGAGAAGTATTCTGCATTAGAAGCAGCATCAAATAGCCCAGATGCATTAGATCATGCATTGGGGACAATGGGAACCAAAACCAACACCCTCAGTACAAGGCCAGATTATCTTGCTTCATATCCTACTAGTGCTCCTCACATGCGGAAGTGTCCAGGAGCAGTTGAACTTGATTATGGTTTAGATCATTCAGAACATTGCTACAGAAGATCAGACCGATTTACTTCCTTTTCAAGTTGCAATTGTCGATCTGTAGAGCATTGCAAAGAGGTATATCTGTTGATCATTCTGACTGCAACTTATGCCTGTGTTTTTGTCGGACGCAAGTATAACAATTCACTTTTTTCTGTGTATCCATATTTAATCATGACAAGTTCTCATTGAAACAGATGGTTGAATATGCCAGAGGGTCCCACTGTGAAGATGATATCAATCCTGTTCCATGTCAATGGTGCTTTGAGGATGAAGGCCCTTCAGTACCAAAAGGCCTGCAGTATGGTGATGAGATCCCTTCTTTATCTAGAAAGAAGTATGCACCTTCACGCTCAAGCCAGTGGCACTATGGTCCTCAAACCGCACTGTCAAGTAGACCTGACTATGGTGATGAGATATCATCACTGTCTCTTCACCATGGTTACCGAGGTAGGATCCCTTTGTGTTCTGGTCATTGCTGCCATGATGCCAAGGCACGTATACCATCAAGATACCAGCAAAGTTCTTCTCATGGGAATAATCACTCGAGCCAAAATTTTGCCAGGATTAATACCAATGAGCAAGCCAAAGTTATCACAAGCAAACATATTTTTGCAAAACCTAGGGTGATTAACAGAGTTGTAAACAGTGGCGACCACCATAGGATCAATATGAAAGGTAATCGCTGGAGAAATTCTGAGGATTTAAGGGACCAAGTTCGTGGGCCAAGGGCAAATAAATTGAACAATTCTTCAGTATCATCCACTTTGAAAGATATCATAAGTCCATTGATCCGTAGAAATCAGTATAATAGATCAGAATTTTTCAGTTCAGTATAAACAGGCCAAGTTTTTTATGATAAAATCATATAGTGAAGATGACATTCATAAAGGTATCAAATATAATGTTTGGGCAAGTACACCAAATGGGAACAATAAGCTGGATGCTGCGTACCATGAAGCTCAAAATTTAATGAAGGACATTGGGGAAAGGTGCCCTGTCTTCCTATTCTTCTCGGTCAGTAAGGATCAAATGCTTTCTTCAAATTATTTATTACCTCTTTGCCTGTCTGTAGCCTTGTATTTTTTAGAGGCCAGTAGTCCTAATATCTTGTAAAATCAACGTTTGAGTAAGATACTTCATTGAGATATCACTGCTTCTCTGAGAAAGGATTCTAATTTCTAAGACTGATTTTGTCTTAAGTTACAAAAGTTTAGATGATTGGTTGTTGTCTCTACTTTTTAGTGGCCCACTATGATGCTACATAAGGATAAAGAAGGCATGCTAGGAGTTCACTTTTCTAAAGATCTCTAATGAGCAACTGTAGTTTTCAGCAACCATGAATCTAGATTCTATAGGCAACCTACTTCGTTTTTTTTCCTTTTTGAATTTGTACCCTATTGAAGGTTTCTTAGGATAATTTTTTAGCTTTTTTCTATCATAAACATAGGAAATAAACTTCTGATCATACACGCTGGTTTGACCAAGACATGTATGACATGATGCTTGCTCCAATACCTATGTAATTTGAGGACTAATTAAAGAAAAAAAAGGATTGTTGTTGGCTAGTTACTACTCACGAGCATGAAAATATTTGCTTCATGCTACTTTTTTATGATATTTGTTGGTATTTATTGTTTGGTTTCTGTATTAATTGTGGCCCTTATTTCAAATTTAGTTGATTTTCTTTGAGGACCATTTTAGCCTGATTCTTGCCCAGACTGCCCTGCCATTAGAATAAGTGAGCAGCTCCATGACTATTTTATTAATTTGTAAGTTCAATACATTTATATCCCTCATGTTCCCTTTTTTTTCAGGTCAACACCAGCGGACAGTTCGTAGGTTTGGCTGAAATGTTAGGTCCTGTTGATTTCAAGAAGACCATGGACTTTTGGGAAGAAGATAAATGGAATGGCTTTTTCCCTATAAAATGGCATATTATAAAGGATGTTCCAAATCAGTTGTTCAAACATATAATTCTTGAAAACAATGACAACAGGCAGGTTACTTTTAGCAGGGACACGCAAGAGGTATCAAGCTTCTAGCTTATCGTTCTGAGTTTCTGATATTCATTGAGGATTGGGAGAACATAGAAGCTTATCGTTCTAAAAAATGTGAATGCAAATGACGTTGTTTTCTTATATTAACACATTGAGGATTGGGAGAACATAGAAGCTGAAAAGAATCTGTTTATGAAAAGTAATGAATTATCAGATGATTTTACAGTAAAAGCATTAATTAATATTATTTTCAAGCAGGATAGCAGAAGGTTTTTACTGAAATGCTCTAAGGTTTCCCCGTTTGATTATGAATGCTCTAGTAGACATCAAAAGCTTTCTCATCATACCTTTTTAGGGCATAATTTTCTACCATTTTAGACACTGTTTTTTTTATAATGTAGATCGGTCTGCCACAAGGTGTGCAAATGTTGAAAATTTTCAAGGATCATCTTCAGGGAACATCAATTCTCGATGATTTTGATTTTTATGAAGAAAAAGCTAATGCATGCCATGCTGAAAAGAGAGGAAGTTCAAAGTCAACATATGATGCTCAATTCTTTGATGACTTGAAACCTATGGTATGTATTTTTGTGTTTAGAGCTGTGAAGCTGTGACAAATGGGCACCTTCTGTTACCTGATCTTATAATAGAACTGGATGCATTCTGCAAAGGATTTGTAGCATTGCATAGCATCTGTGAATATGAAATAGATGATTTGCACACCCCTTTTCTTAGAAATACACAGCCCGTATGCAGCTACTTTCAGTCTATCTGAAATAAAGAAAATAAGCATGAACGTTCAAATTCTGGCAGAAATATGAACTCTGTTGTCAATACCCTCATCCTGTGTGTAGCACCTACTCTAATATTTTTGCTACATGTTATTTTCTGATATTCCTAATTTGCAGGAAAGTTTGGAGGCAAGCATGGAGAGTTGGAGTTTGTTCGAGAATTGGGAGTAATACAAAATGTAGATGACTGCACAACTGAAATAAAAATCAAGATGAGTCAGTGAACTAGTTGAAGGCACTGACGGTCTGACACTCCCTTCATAGAACGATTTGCATCTGACATGTGTCTATATGGGGTCAACTCAAAGTGCGTATAGTTGTTTAGTGTTTTGTGAGCAGCATAGATGTGCTGGTAAATACAGCCCCATGCGATTTTAACAGCAGATGGGTTGAGGGCGTATTATATGTTTGGACAGCCTAGGGACTTGCCTAATAATATTTAACCTATTTGTAGGCCCTCGTTTTTTTAAAACAAAATAAAGATTTTTTATAGAATACTATTTTTTTATAGATCTAGAAATTTATTCTAGATCTATAAAAAAAATGAATGGAATCAATAATAAGAAAATTGCAAAAAAGGGGAACTCATTAAAATAAAATATTTTAGTTTTCTTTTCCCATTCTCATCGCCTTTCTATCCTTTTAATCGAACTTGAAATTGGATTCAAAAGAAAGCTATTGTGAAAATAAAAGAAATATGAAAATCTCCCTCCGCTCGGCCTCGGCCTCCCGTTATTGTGTTCAGGGCCTAATTACATTGCGACAGTCCCGTTATTGTGTTCAGGGCCTAATTACATTGCGACAGTGCTCATGGTTGAATTGAATTTTTATGCTCATATTCATCGCTTCCAAATATTTGTGGGCAAATACGTTTTCAGATTTAGATGTTGCACAAAAGAAACGATCTTAAGCAAAAAGAAAAAATGAATGCATTTTATATAGTGTATAGTTCTTTAAACAAATGTAGCAAATCATACACATTTTTGCAGTGTGATCATGCAGTTCTGTAGCCATACACTCATTGGTGTGATCATGCAGTTCTGTAGCCAAATTGGAATGGCGCATCCGGGGACAAATTTCAGACCTACCAGCAAATTCTGAATACAACTGTAGCTGCCCAAATATTTACAATGGCGTCTATCTTTTTATTGCATCCACAATACGCTGAGAAGGAAACCAATAACCAATGGCTTATACCAGCATTTATTTCAATTTTAGAAAATTGGTGTGATCGACCTTTTCAACCCATGAATGAATAAATCGTATCTATACCTACCATATAGACCACCGTACCTACAAATTGAATGGTAAACAACACTTCTCCAGGGCTCGAGAAAACCATTGGAAGAAGTCTCCGCGTTCTTCCTCCACATGTGCGGGTGGCGACAGTGGCAATTCTGAAGGCAGGTGACGATGAAATGCATCTACAGCTGCTGCCACACCATCCTCATTGCCTATTGCTATCGCCAGTTCCATTGTTCGTGATTTTACCTTCAGCAAAGGACCATAAATGGATTAATTAGCACAATGTGGCCTTTACCAAAGCACAGATTTCTGCATCAGAAACACTATTGGCATACTAAGGTACATAGAAGAAACAGATAAATGCATCACTCATAACCAAAGGCATATAGTGGAAGGATAAGAAATAGGACTACCTCTGGATCAAGCATGAATCTTATTGCATTTGATAGTGCCTCTACAGTAAGTTCTGCAATAGGTATAGGTGCAGGGCCCACTCCTCGTGCATGGACTCTCTCGCCCCAGAAGAATTGGTCTCCAAAAAATGGCACTACGGTAGTAGGACACTGTCAAGGGTACAAAGGTCAAGAGCACTTACAAAGGATTGATGGTAGTCAATGCTATAGATGCTAATTGCATGCCTCCATTAGGCTGTCAGCTTTTTGCTTTACAAAAATGTAGATTATGTAGTCAAGCTGAATCTTTATATGGGCACCCTCAAGTGCTCTATTTTTCTTTAATTTAAGTGACATGCTTGCACACACAAAAATATGCATTCATATCCTAAGGCCCTTATTATGCTCACTCAAACCTCTGTAGCACAGAGAATTTCATTCAGCAAAGAGATTAGCAGCTTACCCCAGCTATCAGCCCTGCTGCTGTAGTACCTGCTCCACCATGATGCACCTAATAATCGCACATATAATCTGATTAGTAAAGTGTATTCATATACAGAAAATATATTGGATACAACAAGGTTCAAATGACCGTATCTTTTGCGGGCAGAAATGTGTGTTGAGCTTAAAAGTAATGTTCTTTTCACAAGTTATGGCATTTGTGATGCATCAAAACATATACTGGATCTACACGTACTACTACTACCTCCATTCCTCCTTATTTGACATTCGATGCAGATTTGGCATCCTCGGGTGTGGGCATCCTCAATGGCCAAAATATCATGATGAAATGCTTCAAAATATCATCAAAGAAATCATGTATGTAGTACTCATAAAGTTAAGTACAGTTCAGTTTGAAATTCATCTTAGATGTCAAGAAACAATATAGACAAGCAGTCAATCTGGAACTGTTCATCATGTGCTAACAGTGGCGTTTTGTGTTTTTTGAATCTCAACATCAAAGATGAATTTCAAACTGAATTGTTGCATCTATACTTAACTTCATTTGTAATACATACATTCATTTCTGTGATGATTTTTTGAAACATTGCAACATGATATTTTGATAGTGTAGATTGTAATATATTTTTTTATATTTTTCAATAAAATTGGTCAAAGTTAGACAAGTTTGACTTATGACAAAACTAAAAACGACACAATTGGAATCCGGAGGGAGTATATTATATTTTATTGACTTCTCATACAATCCAATCACTATGTTTATAATTACATGTCAATATATACCAAAAGAACGCTTCATGTCATGTACCAGACATGCATACATGTCTGACACAAGGCATAGCACCTCCCTGGCATGTCTGAAATAGTAAACTCACCACTGCAGCACACCGAGGGAAGAGCCAATCATGAGGGCAATCCTCCAAGATGAAGACATCAACAGGAACTTCTGAAACTGCAATAGCAAGTTGCATATGTGAAATATAAAGAAGTTGCACTATTCATGCTATTCTACATACATCAGATAGCAACAGTAACATAACTTTATCATGATCTGGTACATGCAATAAAGGACCGAGTTGCAATGCAACAAATACTAAACAGGTAACTTACAACTTCCAAGATCTCCCCAACCACGGCTAATGATTCCCCTTTGTCCGGTTTCTCTAAGTGCATCCAAAATGATAGCAGTGACTTTCTTCTCATCATCAAGAGGCTTCGAACATAGCATAACCAAGTTAGCAGAAATAAGATGGTAGCTGTGTCAGCACAACAAAAGGGCGAGAAAGCATTTTATTGAAAGAACAAAAATGCTCACAGTGGAACACTCCTGTCAAGCAAACAACTGGTGCTAGACATGATCTTTGGTACTTTAAAGTTTATACAGGTCTGTTATCATTATTGCTTTTTTAAAAAGACTCATATAGCTATTATATACATAAAAGCTAAAAAGCAGGATGACCATCCATTGAATATTATTCAGATGGCAAAAACAAAATGAAAGAAATCACGCTTCCAGGCAACAAAGAAACTGAGATTTAACCTTCATAGCCTTAATGACCTTAAGCTATATGGCATCATATATACATCATTCAGAAGTTGAGGGCTCCATGTATCCAGTAGGTAAGAGCATCTCCAGCAAACATTACAAATTCCACCCTCCATATCTTCATTTGGTTATCTACATAAGATTCCCTCCCCTTTTTTTAGCATACTCCAGCGAACCAGCCAAATCTTGCTCTCGATATCCAATTGATTATATTTTATTGGTATTCAAATTAATGTGAATTGATACATTTTTCCTAGATTTTTTACAAACAGATGATGCCCTAAAGTTCAAATATTTCAGAAAAACAGACAACTTTGAGGAATTTTAATTTAAAATCGGTAAGAGACTAGTTAAATGGGTTCTTCGTTATTTATTTTTTCTATCAGTAAAAAATAGGAGTGATTTTAAGATCTTGATATAGTCACCTTTTGAATTTATGAAAGAGGGCCAGAGGAATGAAGTTTTGAAGCAAAACAACATAACAGGCACTGGACCTAGCTGTCAGACTCATGGAATGAAGGATAGCAATGCATGCTGATCAGCAAAATTTGGCTGCCCACACTCGCACGATAGCGTGTCAACAGGGATGGTGATGGCCTTGGGTAGTCTGCTGGAGGCTCAATTTTTTGCACGATGGATAAGCAACAGCAATGGCAAGTCTTATGCCATGTGTGCTGGAGATGCTCTAAGTGTGCTATAGATCCATGGTATGTGCTGAAGTAAGCAGTAGGGGGCAACCTTTTCTAAAGCAAAATTTTTGCATTCTCAATGAAGTCTTCGTTTTCTATGGGGTCGTACATGTAGTTGTACTCCCTCAGTTCCGGTATACCAGCCTACCAAGTGTGCTCACGTTTTTTCCTTAGACTGTTTCAGCAGGTGCGCTCAGTGCTTTGAGATGTGATTAATGTAGCAAGTTTTTTTTTTTTGTGACTGATTAATGTAGCAAGTTAATGCATGCATGAATGCATGCAGAATGGACGGTGGTCAATAAAACAGGAAGCATGCATAGAGAGAGCGCCAATGAAAGAAGGTATCATGTGCGAGGAAGCAGTTAATTTGTTGACAGCGCATGCAGGCGGACATCTTGGTATCTGCATTTAGACTCATCGCACCTGATAATTTGGAACGGAGGGAATACTTGTAAACTCTGTGGTTTGTCTTTGTGGACTGCCATTTCAGTCATGTGTTTCAGACTGTAATAAGTTTGTTCTGTCCTGCCTTCTCCTAGTACAGCAAACTCTTAGGCAGAGTTTGGTAGGTTTGGAGGAAGCAAGGCCTTCCTCTTATCTTGTGCTGTTCTTTCCTTTCCCCGTTTTCTGTATCTAACTCTTGTATTTCCGTTTTTGATAAGGGAAATGGGGAACAGCCTCGATACAAAACAATACATATCAGCCATAATTACTGTGATAAAATTCTTCCCTCATAGAGTACATACCATGCTACCAAAACCAATGTATATTGGCTTGGGCCCCTGTTGAAGCCACTGTGAAAGTTCTGGTGGTGGTTGATACTTTGTTCCAAGATTTAAGAAGCAATATCCAACAACATCCACTAGAGGACCCCAATCTGAAGAGGACAAAACATCATTAATAAGGGCTTAATGTAAACTCGATTATGCTAGCACAGGAACAGTTTACCAAATATGAAATTCATAAATTAATTAGAATGCCACCAAGGTATATCCATCTAAGAATTGATAGATGCAGAAACCTGTGTGGTCTGGATAAGAGAGAACACGGCACATGACATCTCTTTTCAGAACGGTATATTCATCTAGCTTTGCATACACACAAGAAATATTTTATGACCTAAAAATCATGCTCAATGTTGTTTGTTAGAGGCACATCAGCAAGGCTACACATGTATAAAATTTGAGCCCCTTTTGGACGTTGGCTATACTGTGTAACATAACACACAAGCACATCGTTATCAAAATCATCAGATGGTATTGTTTCTAAGATACAATTCTGGGGGATGCATTACATTCAGTGCTACCTGTGCCTTCTGCATTTACATTCACAGGGACGCATTATATTCACACTTTGAAAAAAAAAAATATAAAAAAATCAAGCAATTTCAATTGAATTAAGTGATAAGTAGCTCGCATCATGAAGCCAAATAAAGTAAATTCAGATTACCTTTTGGCTTTGGCATAAGTTGAGGGCTCCACATGTATCCAGTAGGTAAGTGTGATATAGATCCATGGTATGTGCTGAAGTAAGCAATAGGGGGCAAATTTAATTTCTTCCTGAAATCATTTATGAATCCCCTGGAGCCCCACCAAACTATTAAATCCAGAATAAGATATGATAGCTGGACGTGAGAGGTGCAAATATGTCAGAAGTTTTTCTGAAAAAAATAGAACAATTGCACCTTCCTATGTAAAAGAGAGAGAAATCACACATTCAATCTAGAATAGTGAAAAGGTGGAGGTGGTAATACCCTATAAGTTGCACTTTGAGGCATTCGTGCCAATGGATGTGGGAATTCATTAGTTGGCCTATCAACAAATGCTGGCAGTTAGGAAAACATACATAGCAGAACCATCCATAAATGTCAGTTTTTTTTTTTTTTTTTTTTTTTTTTTTTTTTTTTTTTTTTTTTTTTTGACAACGATCCATAAATGTTAGTTAAAAAATATGTACAATCTCACATTAGCATATCACATATATTTATTGAAGTGACATTTCTTTTTTCCCAATGTATTCTCTTCTAAAAATATATATTTATTTATAATGTAACTTAGGAATCAATGTGACATTTATTCCCATCCTGAGGTGACCATATTAGCATGCCAAAATGAGGGAAGCTAACCTGCATGAGGCAGTCATACTGATAGTCATAGAAGTATTCTATAGCAACACAAAGAATTAATATTAGGTAAATGGGCAATTTAACTGTTGATGTTTATCCTGTGAAGCTTTAATCTATGGTGCTCAGGAAATTTGTTGGTAGTTCCACAGTGATGAAAAAATGATGTAGAAATATTTACAGGGATAAAAACTTAAAATTCGTTATAAATATTTCATATGAAGATTCATCAGTACATACTTACGTCCATGGAAAAGTGAAGAAGATATGCAGAGGTGCTCCAAGTGCTTCTGCGATATGCAGATGACCTGAAAGTCAATGATTTGTTAGAAGCATAAATAAAACAATACAATTCAGAAATGAAATTGGTCGCACTATTTTATTTGGACAAATAACTGCAAGGCCAACTTCAGACACTGATAATTGTGGTACAGATTTATATTGTGAGCAAGCACTAAAAGAAGGGATATTATGCTTGGAGATGTTATGGAACAGGGCAATCTACAAGTACCAGCAGTAAATGAGATTGAATGATTGATTCTTGAGTAGTTTCATGGGGTGACAAAACCAGAATTGCTAAACCAAAAGGCAGTAAGAGACCACTGTCTTAACTCTTATATGGATTTAGTAAATCTAATTAAAGATGGGTAATTGAAGCATTCTGTTTGGTAGGTAAGTTAGAAATTCCACATTAATCAGAAGAAAGGAAAGTCCCAACTTCAGGTACAAGAGAAAAGGAGGGTCCTATATATTGGGAGTTATGGTTTCACTAGATAGAACAGTTAAAAAAAAGAATAAGATAAATTTGCAGTAGGCTACAGGGGAAAAACACTGGATTTGTAATCAAAGTTTACTAAACCCCTGTTACTTTGTCTGACGGTCCATAAGAACAATTTTTATCATCACAGTGTTTCATAAGCCCCACCCTTATGAAATTCCCAGTGTGCCAAGTGCTAACAAGATGAGTAAACACATAATGCCACATTGTCCTCTGCACTCCAACAGTGCAGCCATATTGTCAGCTCAGGTGCTCGTTCTTAAAGGTCGGGGTTCCAGAAAGATTAGCATGAAAGACCAGAGGATAATCGGCAAATATTACCATAAAACCACGTTTTTCTTTTCGAAATTTATTAAAGAATGTTGAAATTTGGTGTAAAATAGCAGTGTCATAATGGAAAGACCCACCATAAGCAGGAGGATTTGCAATTATTGCCTGAGCTCTGAAAGGTGTTCCGGTATCCAAATCAGGTTCTGTGCATGCAGGTAGAAGTGAGAAGATGATTTCCTTAAGCTGCTTTCTTTGGACGGCAATCTCTGTTGGTGCAGCCAGGAAAAAACCTTTGTTTTTTGTCATATCTGCAATTGAAAGTGCACCCCTTAATCAAAATTGAGTATGAAGGACACAAGCATCCTTATATCAGTTTAATTGACAAAAGAATTGATGTCTTGTTCCTTAAACAAAAAGGTGTCCGCATTATTATTTCATTCATTAACAAACCAAAATACGATTATTTAGACTGTTCTTCAACAATTTTGACTCTTTTTCTCAAACACACATGTGAGCTGTGTACTGTTATATTAAGAAGAAAAAACAAGTATGTTTAGAAGGATAATAAAGCAAAGAAAAATAACCAAGTGCCGCTTTACAGTTGGTTGCATTTTTTAATAGAGTAAGGAACCAAGGTGGATATAATTAGCACAGCACATTAGACAGCATTGAATGCTTTTTATCTGAGTAGAAAACACAATATTCAAGATAAAAGAGCACTTAAGCCATACACTGAGCCATAACCCGAGGATCACCACCCAATGGGTAAAAATCAATGCCAGCTGACTTCACAAAAGTACGGAAATTGACATGAGTTGCCAATCTAACATAATGACCGAATTCCTGCAGAAAAATTCCAATCTTCAATTCAAGATACAAAACCATGAATTTGAAACATATTTTTTTAAGAGAGAAAAGGAAGTGTAACAACATTACAAAGACATCATATTGTTTCTTGATGGTGAGTAATATTAGAGGGCCATATCATGACTGTTTGATATTCTGATTCTTGAATGTAAACTCAAATATTTTTAAGTTTTGTGAACACCTACTGGGGGATTGAACCAGTCAAATACAAAAAGGAGGCCATGTTCAATCCATGAAGATATATAATGGGGCACTGTATAATCTAAAGATTTTTAAGTAAGGAAGAAAAGCATAGATTTTTCAAAACAAATCAGAGAAATAATGATAACTTTACTCTTGGTATACTTGATTGCATGCTCAAAAAGGTGAATTAAAAATCTGCATTTTCCATAATCCCATTATATAACAGTGTGCTGCACAATGTTTTTATTTTCCGGACAGCCTTAGTCTCTCTAGCAAGTGCTTGCAGGTTCACCTACCTGCAGTCGCTTAGCTAATGCTATAAAAGGCTGTACATCCCCTCGGGTTCCAACTACAAGTATAGCAATCTTCAGCTTTGGGACTGACTTGGTGATTCCAGGTGTAACTTCTCCAATATCACGTGGTACATAACCAAAAGCATCAATCTCTGAGAGTTCTGAGGCAACAAGAGCACTGCGCGTCACATCTACCTCCACTGTACCATCATTCTGGATCTTTACCAGTCTTTCAGTTATCTTTATCTATAACACCAAACAACAACGAATAGCTATAAGTATAACATAAGTCTGAATAAACACCAAAGAAAGGAGATGGAAATCTGAAGGCAATTCTTTTTTTATGGAAATGCTGTTCCTGACTTTCACAAATGCTTCTGAACTAAAACAAAACACTCCAGTATAACCATTTTTTAGAAGACCTGAACATTTACTGGCTTAAATTAATAAGAGAGTGGTAACAGAATTACATATGCCGGAGGCAGTCTAATCATAGCGACAACATACTAAAGTCAACTGGTTTCTTGCACCAACATAATGAAATTACGAACATATGGAGTATACTGGTAGTAATACAGTGATGATTGCAATTAGATACCACACTGCTTGTGAAGACTAACATTCATAAGAGACCAACTCTCAACATCAGAAAATCAACAGGACCACTGCAGTACTGAGATTGAACAAATACAGACAGTATCCATGCACATGCAATTTTTTAGATAAATGGACATACATTTTTTATCGACCATGCAACAATAATAAAATAAATAGATAAATAAGTAAAGTGTGTGTTAATATGCCTACCTTCTCATTTTCTGATAGCATATCCAAAGTGAGGTCACACTTCAGCAACCTATCAGAGTATGACCGCACAAACACGTTTTCTTGCCCTTTAAAGGTACTAGAAGTAGCAGTTGTCGATTTACTATGCCCAAATGCTGTAGAAGAACAATGGATAATGTTTCAGAGCAGAAAAAATAAGCATGTTTAGAACTCTAGTAGAGTTCTGATGTACTGTTGTTCCCATTACAATTTATTTATTCCAATATCTTATTAGACCAAATTCATCTACATTTTTACAAAATAATAATAATTTAGTCTAGAAATACAGCACCCTTGCTTTACCATTTTATACAACTTATTACAACATGATGCGATCACATAGCTGATTGAAAGATTAACTGCAGCAGATGGCGTATTGTTTACCAACTTGCTTTTTCAAAAAATGGAGCACACTTCTAGCTCTGCTGAAACCATATTAGTAACTTTGAGACAGATATCTGGCAATTACAACACACAACATGACTATCATGAACAAAACAAAGCCTAGACAATATTGTGATTTGCGACTGCCAACACGACCGACTGACAGCAACCCTCATCACAAATAAGTTTGCTAATTGCTATGGTTCATTCTTACATGTTACATCTACAGTCAGTGAATTTTTAGTCCCAAGCAAGATGGGTAGGCTACATTCAGACGTGATTAACTCTTAAATCATTCCAGTCCTATATCAGGCATTTCATCGCACACCTGCATTGGCATGGCACTAAACTTGGCGATCTCACGGTTTCCCTTCACGAAACTTTACCACACGCAGCATCTCAGTCTCCACGTTTACACACATGCTGCTACTGAAATCCTCAAAATTCACAAGCCCACTAGAACCAAACACAAACAGTCCGGAGACGTACCAGGCTGCCGCGACGAGACAAACAACTCATCGTCGTCGACCGATCCGGAGAACCTGGCGTCCATGGACCTCAGCACGAATTCCCCCGTCCCCTCCGCAAAGGAGGAGGATGCGCCCAAGCCGGAAGCCTCGGCACCACCCTTCCGCCTCCGAACGCCGCAGCCGACCTCCCACTCCTCGCCGTTGCTCCCCATAATCTGCGGTGGCGAGGTGGCAACTAGCCGCCGCGATATGAGAAACTACCAGTGCTCCCGGCGCCGCGCCGCCATTGCTCGCGTCGCGCCGCCGAGAGTTCGAAACCCTTGGAACCGTGGACTCGCTGGTGCCTGGTGGGCAGAAGACAGGGCGGGGACGTGCCAGTACGACGTGGCCTTGTCGCCGAGAAGGATCGGAGCGTGGGCGCGGACCAGGCCGTGTGAGCCTGGATGGACTCTGGAAGGCTGGAACTG
>JADLZL010007354.1:0-33858 GCA_015844335.1 Chrysopogon serrulatus
ATTGGCGCCCACCGTGGTTAGCCAACAAAGACCCAAACATGCCACCAAAGGAAAAAGAAGAACCCAGAGCGCTGCGCAGCGGAGGTACCTCACGAGGAAGACCAAGGAGAGCGGTGCGCAGCACCTACGCAGATCCTCCGACTCTCGAAAAGAGCAAGTCACCGAGAAGAGGACAATACCGCCCGTGCACTCATGGGCAATGAAGAACAAGCTAACGATCAAGTGCGAACCCGCAAAACGCCTAAGCAAGAGGAAGAGCCGCAAAGAGTTCAAGTTCTTCCTACAAGCCTTGCAAAGGTAGAGGGAGAGAGTCGCCGCAGCCTTGCGGGGCGGCAGAGGTAGGGCGATTCAAACCACCTGTGCCGCCACCGCTGGGGCAAGGCAGCAGATGGCGATCTTGTAAGCTGAAATACAAAGTATGCTAGCAAAGCACAGGCGCATGAAGCGATACCAAGCCAAGGGCCACCTTTGCAACCTTCGCCGCTACTCGGCCCACGACAAAGGCGCACCCACCTGGAGGCCATCCGCCGTGTCCTTTGGGGCGGCTCAAACATCTAAGCGGTGGGACCCAAGATCTCCACAGCCGGAAGGACTGAACATCAGCATGGCCAATGGGCTACAAGCCAATCACATTACCAAAGTTCAACGGAAAGAGCACCCTCAAACCCAGTTCATCATGAGCTTTGAGGCAGCGGTAGCCTCCGCAGGGGGGGGAATGATCTGCCCTTGCCAAATCCTTTGTCATTGCAGCCGAGGGGGATGCACTTGCTTGGTACTCCATGCTCAAGCCAAACTCAATCTACTCGTGGAGAACCTCAGCGACAAAATCATGACCAACTTCAAAGGATTCTCTAGTGAGTCACCGATGCTTCAGACCTGTTTCATTGCAAGCAAACAAAAGATGAATCATCGAGACAATACTGGTAACCGTCATTCAACTAAAAGCGAAGGCCCTCAAATGTACCGAAGAGGTAGCAATAGAAGCAAAAGTCAAAAGGACTAAGATTGGCCCGTTCGCAAAGACATCCGCCGGAGAGAAGCCCGAAACCATGGAAACATTATACTCGAGTTCGAAAATACCGCAAATCAGACAACGACCTCCGAAAGAGGTGGAGGAACAAAACCAATACAAAAGCGGTTTCAAAACACCAACAAAAGCGGCCCGATCCAACCAAAGGCTAGGCAAAGGAAGCGGCCTCAAAACAAACAAGTAATGGGTATTGACCAACAATCTCAAAGAAAGCCAACAAATTCAAAGTTCACGGGCGCCTCCATGGAGCCCGCTAGAAATCAATCGAGACAAAACACGGAAGAAACTGGAATAGCAATTCCAAAGAACAAATGCAGAAAAGCCGTATTGATTTTTTCCATGGGGAAGACAAAGGGGCATGTCACAAAGGAATGTCCGGAGGCAAAAAAGAAACCCAAGAGAGGATGAAGAGAAGGGAAAGAAAGGAGGCACCGCGCCGTGACAAAGTAAGGGAAGTCAACCATACCTCCGCACCAAGCCGGGCAAAACCAATCGCCCAAAGATACCTAGCCCTAAAGACCCAGATACATCCTCAACATTAGCAAAGAGCTTACTTCCTGCCACCTACCTGCATGGCGCCAGATACCTCCAGATGCGGCCACAACGCCAAACACCGCCCAATACAGACTAGAGCAAACACCAGCCTATACCCACCCAAGGCCGCAAAGATAACCTATCTAGATACCCAACCCCGTAACAGAACATACGAAGCTCTACCGCCACCTCCGGCGCTTCAACCACAACAGCAAATACAGCCTTCGCCTCAAGCAAAACAAGAGCCAAACCCGTAAAAACCAACACAACCCCCATAACCCATCGCCAACCATTGGCCATATACTACCAATTAGCGAGGCTCGGCAATGGAATTCCGCATCAAAAAAAAAAAAAAAGGATCACCTCCGCCTAGTAAACAATGTGGCGTTCAAGGTCCCATAAGAGCGACTGTAATGGTCGGGGTGCCAATAACCTTCACAGAAAGCAAGACCTAAAACTTGAAAGCTACCCTCACACCGACGCAATGGTGATAACAAAGAACGAAGCGGCATGGGAAATAAAAAGAATCTTGGTGGACTCGGGAGTCCGCGGACATATCGTCGCATAAACACCTTTGACAAGATGCGGCTTAGAAACCAATTACAACCTTCGAATCCCACTTGGTCGGATTCGGAGGAAGAAGGGTGGAAGCACTAGGAAAAATAGCACTCCCGGTATCCTTCGGAGATCAAAATAACGCGAGCAGAATACATAACCTTTGATGTCGCCGACCTCAACTACCCTTACAACGCTATTCCGGGGCAGAGGTTTCTCTAACAAATTTGGGGTGGCAGTCCACATGGGCTACCTCTCGCATGAAGCTACCAGCATTGCATGGAATAATAACAATCCATGGAAGCGAGAGAAAGAGGCAAGAAACATTGAAAAAATGATACATGTGCTCAAGTAGAAATGTCAACTCTGGCCGAATCAGGCGTTTCAGCAGGGGGGAGAACCTCCGGACATGCCCAAAGGAAAGACAAGCTTCAAAGCCGGAAGAAAAGACGAAAAAACAACAAAATCAGTCCGGGTTGGAACAATCCAAGCCCGACAGAAAAAGTCACAATAGCCTCAAATTTGACAGATCAAGAAGAAAAGAGCCGATGCAAGCCTTGAGGGAGAACAAAGACGCCTTTGCATGGTCTCATGGAAGACCTTCGGGGAGTATCCGTAGATATCATACAGCACCATTTAGATGTTAACCCGCACACCCGACCAAAAAAAAAAGTAAACAAAAGGAAAATGTCAGAAGACAGATAATGGCAGCTAAAGCGGAGGTGCGAGAGAGACTCCTAGACGCCGAAGGTAATAAGGGAAGTCAAGTACGACGACCGGGCTAGCAAACGTTGTGCTAGTACCCAAGAGCAATGGCAAGATGAGGATGTGCATAGACTTCACGAGACCTAAACAAAGCATGCGAAAAAGATGCGTTCGGTTACCAAGAATAGATACTTCCACAGACGGAACCCGCAATTTGCGTAAGATTTTTCCCTCCTCGATCTGTTTCTCGGGGTACCATCAAATTTGGCTCAATAAAGAGGATGAAGAAAAGACAAGTTTCACAACCCCCTTTGGCACATCTTGCTTCCTCGAGAATGCCGGAAGGCTTAAAAAAGAACGCAGCTCAACCTTCGCAAGAATGACAAGCAAAGTGCTAGGCAACCAATTTCAAAGAAACGTCATCGCATATGTCGGCGACATCATAGTCATGAGCAAAGAAAAGAAAGAGCACATCGGTGACCTGGCGAGACCTTCGCTAACCTCCGCAGTGCAGGCCTAAAACTAAATCCGGAAAAGTGTGTCTTCGCGATAAGCCAAGCCAAGATCTTTGGGATGTATGGTAGGGCGGAAGGAATCACAGCAAATCCAGAAAAAAAAACGCAGCAATACTAGCAATGACAGAACCAACTACCAAAAGGGAAGTGCAGAAGCTCACGGGAAGAATAGCGGCGCTCAACAAAGTTCATCTCAAAGTCGGCAGAGAAAAGCCTACCATTTTTCAAAGCACTCGAGAACCTCAGGCCAAAGTCCAAGTGGGGCCAAGATCGATCCCCAAGCCTTTGACGACCTCAAAAAATACTTAGCCAACACTGAAAGTCACGTACGAGCAAGACGCCACATTACTCTTATATGTGGCGACATCGATCACGCGGTCGGTGCGGTCTTGGCACAGAAAAAAGAATTCAAAGGTCAAAGGAACAAGCCAGCCCGGTGTACTATGTTTCGAAGCCTGGCAGAGCCAAGCTGAATTATACTCAAGCGAGAAAAGCGGCCTCACGCCATCTTAACCGCCTCAAGAAAACTCAAGCATTACTTCCAAGCCCATGAAATAATAGTACCTTCGACACAACCCCGGGGAGAGATACTCAACAACAAAGGAAGCCTCCTAGAAGTGGAAAATGGGCCACGTAATTATCGCAATCTTGCATAGCCTATGTCCCAAGAACAGCAATCAAATCTCAGGCACTGGCAGACTTCATGGCAGATTGGACACCTTCGCCGCGAAGGTTACATAACCTATCTCGAACAAACTTGGACACTATTCATAGATGGAGCTTGGGGAGTAAATGGCACCGGGCAGCGGTGGTGCTAATATCCCCAACCGGAGCAAAGATGAAGTACGTGACCCGTTTGAACTTCAAAGCAACAAACAACGTCGCCCGAGCACGAAGCACTCATCCTAGGCCTCAACAAGGCAAAGGCCTTGGGGATCCAAAGGCTACTAGTGAAAAGCAGACTCAATGGTTGTGGCGGGGACAAGTCGAGAAAGAATACCGGGCCGAGAACCACGGTTAACAAGATACCTTGAGCAAGTACGAAAGTTAGAAAGAAAGTTCGGGGTTCACCCGAAGCACATCCCAAGGGGGAGAGAACACAGGCGGACGAGATAGCGAAGGCAAAGCAAATAAGCCGGGGAAATGCCCGAGGAACCTTCTACGAGCAAATCAGCAAAACTGCAACCTCCGCTAGAGAAACAGGTTGAAAAGCACATACTAGCAACATCGAGAGCAAGGCTGGCGGACGAAATAAGCGCAAATGCTTGAGGGGACATTCAACCCCTGATCAAAAAGGCGGACAAAGAAAGAATGAAGTACGTGAGCAAGATCATATGTGCTACTAGATAAAAAATTATACAAAAAAGGGGTGGTTCAAAACCATTGCTCAAATGTGTCTCGAGCGAAGGTAAAGAGTTGATAAAAGAGATACATGCGGGAACCTGCCGGGTCTCACATAGGGCCAAAGGGCCTTATCAAAAAAGGCTTTGAGGCAAGGGTTCTCTTGGCCAACCCATGCAAAAGGACGCTGAAGAGCTAGTCAAAACATGTGAAGCCACGCCAAATGTATTCCGAAAAAGCAACCTTCGCCGTCGGTAGAGCTCCGACCCATACCACCGGTCGGCCATTGCACGGATGGGGAATGGATTTGGTAGGACCGGCCGCCGACTCAAGGAGGGCTTAAGTTCGCAGTAGTAGCTGTGGAATACTTCACAAGGTGGATAGAAGCAAAGCCGCTAGCATCAATAACCTCGAGGCGGTCAAGAAATTCTTTTGGCAAAACATAATATGCGATTCGAGTCCCAAAAGTGCTAACCGTAGACAATGGCAAGCGGTTCGACTCGAGACAAATTCAAAGAATATTGCAAGACCATAGGCACAACACTAGCCTTGGCGTCGGTGTACTACCAGTCAAATGGTGCGGTGGAAAGGGCAAACAGAGAAATATTCTCAAGCAATCTCTAAGGTCTTGTTCTCAACTGCGCAAGGGAAAATGGGCGGAAGAGCTACCAAGAGTGGTGCGGTCACATAATACCACAACAACCGAGAACAACGGGATACACTCCTTTCAAACTTATGTATGGAGAAGAAGCAATGACCGGGAAGAGGTGAAACACCAAAGCCTCCGCGCAACTAGCAAACACCACGTAAGAAGAGGCATGCTCCAAAGAAAGAATAGAACGAGGGGAAAGGCTGCAGGCCCTCAACAACATCATAAGATACCAGGACCAAACTAAGGCATGGAGAGATAAAAATATAACTAAAAGGCTCATTGAGGATGGAGACACAGTGCTGCGAGAAGGAAACCGAACGCCCGACACCGTGGGTAAAGCTGCGACCGAAATGGGAAGGACCATTCATAGCAAAGCAAACCGCAAACAAAGAAGCATTCAGGCGGAAGATAGCGAAGGCAATACCTCCACAAGACACTTGGAACACCGCGAACCTCGAGAAAATACTACATATGATGTAAGAGGACCTCCGCATGATATAAGCGAAGGTTTCTTATTTTCTTTCTTTAGCTTTCTTCTTCTCCTTTTTCTTCGCCGGTTGGCGAAAGGCCTGCACTCTTTTCCTCACAAGGGGACTCCTAAGCGGAGGTGAGGTTTTTGACGAGGCAGGACCTTTGTAAACAACCTCTAAAAATATAAAGAGGCTTCCCCCTAGATAAACGACACTACGCAAGCAAAAAGAGTCGAAAAAGCTGCAAAGACGGGGCAGCGGACATTCGACAAAACCGATAAGGTGAAAACAGAGGACCCATTGGACGATGCCGCAGACGCCTGAGCACGCCCAATCGGACCTCGCGGAAAAAAACAATCGCTGACTAAACCGGTGAAAACCTCCCAAAAAAACCACTTAACCCGAAAAAAGACCCTGCCAAAGGTATGGGCACCAGGATAGCGCAGGTGAAAACCTCCGCAAAACCACTTAACCTGGAAAAAGACCCTGCCAAAGGTACGGGCACCAGGATAGCGCAGGTGAAAACCTCCGCAAAACCACTCAACCTGGAAAAAGACCCTGCCAAAGGTACGGGCACCAGGCCGCAATCAGAAAAAACCTCCGCAAAACGCCAAACTTCCAGACACTAAGTCAATACCAAGTATAACCTCGGCCGAAAGCCGAAAGGGCGACAAAGCGGAAAAATAAATGAACTATATGCCGGGCGCACACCATCTACCAAAATTAAATGCCACCTAATCGCAGTAGAGCAAAATCTCAACAACCTCAACCACCAAAAGATCAATGGCAATTATGAGTTGAGGCCATATAAAAAGCCACATCCCCCCAGCCTCCTAGGGTCATTCGTAGAGAAAAGGAGAAGGAAAGAGAGAAAAGATGGAAGCGGGCGTTTCCCCACAACACAAAAAAATAGCCGGTACCACGCAAAAGCTTGTAACCAAAGCGGGGTGGCACTCATATGCAGAACGAGCCTAGAAGCGGGGGGGGGGAGATACCACGCAAAAGCTTGTAACATCCCCCCCCCGCAACCGAAGGTCCTACTTCAAAAACTCCCGCCTAAACGCCACCTCCGCCGGCCGTGCGATACCACGCAAAAATTTGTAAAGATTGAAGGGGAAGAAGCAAAGACAAACCAAGAGCTGCGCCAACTAAACATACAAGGGAACCAAGCACGCGTTGCTGTGCGAAAGGTTCCGTTTGCGAGAGGAAACACGTGAAAGTGCAAGCACGGCTCAAAGCACCTTCAAGCGCAGCTCGACTCCCGCCTCAGGCGGAACAAAAGGGCCAAGCATGAGTTCAACAACCGCGACTTGATCACAAAAGCGACCGCCCGAACCGGCGGGATATGTATGACCGAAAAAATATACATGGCATATGCAAATGTAAACGCGGAGGCGTAATTATTAATAATAAAGATATCAAAGTACAACTTAGCACCCTCTCAGTTTGACATCAATACAACACTCCAAACATATATGATAAGGATATCGTATCCCACAAATTAAAAAAAAAAAATTTTACAACAACAAAACACGCGGAGGTACAAACCACATAGCATAAAAACATGTCAAAGGTCAAAGCAAGTTAAGGAGGAGTACTAGGACCTCGCCAGGCCAAAGAGCGTATAAAATCACTACGCGGAGCTTCAAGCTCCTCAATAACAAAATCGAACATATCGTTAACATTGTTATCGGGCCAACAGTCAAGCATCCGCCCGCTGACATAAATTCCGTCCTTCATCATAGTTAGCGGAGGTACATCAAGCACTTGCGCAGCCCCAACAAGGTCACCTCCGCGCAAGGCAATTTAAAATTAAAAAAAGAGTATCAAATGAAAGATAAAGCTCACCCGTCAACCTATACCCATAAGCCAGACTAACTAAAACTGCACAACCAAAAGTCTAAGGGTCGGCTACGCCTAATGCTCCACCTCCGCATCATCGGCGGTCTCCTCCTCAGCACGACGAGAGGGCCCCGGCCGGGACGCCTTCAGCTCCTTGTCTTTTTTCGCCGCTCGCTGAGCCTCAGCCTAAACAAAGTAAAATAGCAAGGAATGATGAGAGTCTAAAGGAGCAAACCAAACAATGGGAACAAGGAAAACCACGCTCACCTCCGCATTGCGCTCCCGGCAATGTCATGAGCATAGCCTATGCCAAAGCGACTCCAAGCAATACATCATGAAATCGCGAACAACGCGCATAGGGCGAAGGTTAGCCCACACAACATCCTTTGGATCGGTGTAAGTGGCTTTGCCCTTCAAAAGATGAAGATGGTCCCACCCGACCTCCGTCAAAGCATTCATAAAATTCTTAGCACAAGAAAGGGCAAACAAAGTCAGCCAACCCATCCGCAAACTTAGGAAATTGGGAAACCGAGAGCGCATCCAATCCATAATATCGGAGGTAGAGGCATCGTCGACCAAGGGGGGGAGCAACACCACCGTAGCGATGTATCGCATCGAATAGGCACCGGCCACGGGCGGAAAGCCCCCTTTGTATTGTCAAGCTCTCTCCGAAGCAGCTCCACTTGTTTCCTCAAGGCCTCGGAGGACCGCCGCTCACTCTCAACCTCCGCGCGTAGGCTCGCGTTAACATCGTTTGATTTCTTGATTTCTCCTCCAAAGAAAGGAAGAGGCCGACGGGCACTAGCAAGCTCTCTCTGTCGCCTTGAGCTTCAAGCGTCAAGCTCTTGAGAAGATTTCTTAAATGGACGAAGCGCCGCAAGATTAGAAGTCAAAGATTTCTTCTCGGCACTCAAAGTCTCAACCTCCTCCTTGAGAGCGCCCGGCGCCTCGTCACGCTTCAACACCTCGTGCGAGCATCGAGATTCCATAGCCTCCGCAATGTGATGACTCTGCGGGGAGAAACGAAGACTTCGATAAACTAGCCAAGACCAAAAAGTAGGTAACAAATATGTCAAACTACAAGGAAAAAGAACACAAACCACGCCTGGCTGCTCGAGGTTCAGCCTCGAAGGCTGAAATAGTCCAACCGCTCTCGTGTACTGCGAGTGCCCCCCGATGCCAAACAAAGATTCGGGCAATAAGAAAAATTATTTGACACAAACAAAGATCAAAAGACAAATCAAACCTCCAAGCCGGGCTGGTGCAGGCTATGGAGGGCAGAACTCCACCCACTTAGGGTTTGCATAGAATCAGCTGCGCAAAGAAGGCATCGAGTGAACCATAGGTACGCAATATAAAAAATAGCGTAAACAACCCGACAACACAAGAATAACACACCAACCTTCGCCAGAGCCGCTTGAAGCCACCAAATGGAGTACCAAAGAAAGGTGGGATGCACCGAGGAGTCCGATCCAGCCTATTCGACCCATATCAATATGAGGAGCACCCTCGCTATCCCTCAAGCACTTGGGCAAGGCCCACCGAGCAACGCGTCATAACATGGCCAAGAAAAACAAACAGAACAACAAGTAGAGATATGAAGCTTACATAAAAGCGCCTGCACTGCAAGCCAAAGCAAGGCGCCGCAGGCCTCCGAGCAAGCAGGATGAGCAGTGCGCCACGACACTGGCCGGGAGGCACCGGGTGCAACTCGTGGAGGAACCGGAGAAACCTCCGGAGCGGGACCACCGTCGGGCAAAGGTGAAGCCCCCGCAGCTTGGGCACCGAACTTTGAGGAACAACCTCCGCATCACCACCCAAGATCGACACTAGCATGAACCGAGTCCTCCCGGATCATCGTGAGAAAGCTCCTAGAACACCGGCAAAAAGGAGCGACGGAAGCCGATGCCCTTGCAGCTTGCAACCGGCGCTTTCTTTTGAAGGGGCGCGCTCATCCGGAGGTGGGGGGAGCTTGCAACATGGCCTTCGCCTCATCACCACGATCATGATGGGCCGTGAGAAGTAGCGGTGACCCGGAAGAGTCTGCTAGATGCAGCGACCGCCAGACGCATCCACGCTCCGACGCCTCAGCAGTCCGAAGCTTCAAGGCTGCGAGCAGAAGAACGGGCCCTCTTCCCACGACCTGCACCGGCACGAGAAGAAGCCCCACGGCGTTTCCGAGCCAGGGCTTTGGAGCATCGCCCGGGGACGTGCCTCCGCAGTTACGGCAGCAGAAGAGCCTCCTTGTCACGGATCGCTGCGATAAGCTTCGCAGAAGGGGTGGTCACCATATGTAACTCCCATCTCTTCAAAGACACGATTCAGTCGGGGCATATTGCCGACCTCCGCCCCGGCGGCAAGGTATTCCTTGTCCGAAATCTCTCCAACAATCTCGAGCCTTCGCCTCAATTTCACGAGCGGCGGCGTCGGTCTTGTTCTCGGGACGCTTCAAACCAAAAACGAGGGAATGGGGACGCCACCAGCGTCACCAAAGACGAGAAGTTGGACTCTATCCAAGCGGAAAAGGTTTGACCTTAGCCAATGGCCAGCAGGTTGGTCGCTACCATCTCCTCAACCAAATCACGGCCTCCGGAATATCGGCCAGCAAGTGCGGCGTCCCGGTTGCACGCAACATGAGAAGCGGTGGCCTTAGAGGGAGCAGGAATGGAGTAGCGCGGCTCCAACGGCGTCATCACCGAGGCAAGAGGATATCGAGTAACCTTCTTGCCGTCATCCTCCTCAACAAGTATATCCAGGAGTCCTCACATAGAACCCGGTTCAAAGTCCCGGTCCTTATCCCACTTGTTCTTTTGGCGAAGAAAGCTCGACACTGGTTCAACCTATTTGCGCTTTGGGAAGAACGAGCAGCTACCATATTGATGACGACTCCGTCAAACTTTCTTGTACTTGCTTTTGCAACTCATAATGCTTTGGCAAAAAGTCTGTCAATGTCCAAGCAAAGACCATAAGACTTCAGACGCCCAAGCAAACTTGCCGAGAGCAAAGCAATGCCGTTGGGTGTCGGTGATGAATCTGCACATTGAACTCGTCCGGGACCTCCCTAAAGAACCGGCGAGGAATGAAGCGAAGGCCGCGTAGCTTGAAAAAAATCACGAAAAGACCACCGCATAGTCCTTGCCGGGAGGTTTAGGAACAGTCCCCAAACCGGGAAGAATTACCTTATCCTTCTCAAACCAACCCTCACCGACCATGTGATCTATCATCATTTGGTTAACAATACTGCGACCAAGCTCGTAGGTAATCCTCTCGTTCTTGCCCGACATTTCTAAAGGGGGACTCGGAGGTACCAGATCAGGCGGCGAAGCTTCCACGCTGAGAGGCTTTCTTGATTTCCTTGGCCTTGGCGCTATCAACCATGCAAGTTTTCAAAGCGACGGGCCCAACCGCTGGCTCTAACATGCAAATGGTGAGAGTAGGGACCCGAGAAGGAGACCCTAAGCGGAGGCGAGAAGACTCGGAAGCCACAACTTTGACGGGAGCGAAGGCGTAACAATTGGTGTACGGTAAGCGTAGCATTGAGACCCCCTTATATAGGCACCGGGGGGGCCTCCGGGGCGGAAGACAAATCGTCAAATCATGTCACGCCGCACGACGCACCAACCAGAGAGGCGACACGTGGGCGGTGCACGGAGACCAAAGGGGGGAGGACAAAGGGCCTCCGCCTCGCCAGCGGATAGTCACTGTGAGAACTTTGGCCTACTGCGCCAGCCCAAGTGCTCTAGGGGGAAATGTTGGGGGAGAGTACCTACCCAACCTCCGCTCCCAGGCGAAGGCCCAAAGAAGAAGAAGCTAGCTTCCACTTTTCCTCTCTATTTTTGTCACTTTGGTCTGTGTTTTCGTGGAATGGCCTACATGAGGCGGAGGTAACCTACGAACGGCGGAGGTTCGGGCGGAGGTAGCCTACATGAGGCGGAGGATCAACGAAGGTCGGTGCGCACGCCGGGAATTTCTAAAGCGGACCTCCGCCTCGGGCGCAGCCCCGGGCGGAGGTCGCCTCATCCCGCATCACCGGCCAACAACGACGGCATGAAGGCGAAGGCCCCGACCTCCGACTGTGGTCCTGGCCCAACAACGGCGGATCATACTTGAAGCTAAATGCGGCCCAGCCCACGGCATGGAGGAGGAAATGCCGGTGCAGCCCCCCGCAGCCAAAGATAGCGGTTAGGGCGGGACCAAAATGCCCCTAGGGTTAGAAGGGCAAAGATGTAATGTAGAAGGAGACCCCTGCACTGAGCCACCTATAAAAGGAGGATCTCAAGCTTTGTTGAAAGGGTTGGTGAAAATTAATAAAGTCATTCATTTCCCCACTCACCATACTTGTACCTACCTGGGGACTGGTTTATTCTCACTGACTGAGGGTCCCATTTCTGGCGGAGGCTCTCATCCTGAGAGTGAGCCTCCGCCCAGCGTTCGATAGCGCAACAGTATAATATAATGATTTATTTATAGTTTTAAACGTGCAACACAGCCTAGCAAAACCACACATGTGTGCATATAATATGTCTCTCCTTAATTATCTCTTATTCAACTATACTATACAACATCATCATATCTTATCTGTAATGTGCTTAAGAGTTGTGTAACATCAGAATTATAACATGTGTACTATGCATTAACCATTTCTAATGTTTTTTTCCTTGTGCTTGAAATTCAGGTGACCTTTTGGGCTTCTCTTGTTGCATGCTTCCTCCTTTGGTCTGCGCTGCCGCCAGTGGAGCCGACTAGTACCGAGTGGGACTTCTACTGCGGGAATGACACATATGCAAAGAATGGTCAATATGAGAAGAGTCTGAACAACATAGCAGAGAAACTCCCGGCACAGGTCTCCTCCGCACCCTTTTACTTCGTTGCTGTCAGTTCCACTTCCCAGCCAGAACACATATATGCAGCCGGACAGTGTCGGGACGATGGTTCTCCGGCAATTTGCGAGACTTGCATCCGCCAGGCATTTCAGGGTGTAGGAGTGCCGTGTCATTTTAAGAAAGTGGCAGCTATAGTGTATGACAGGTGCAGCCTGTGGATTTCAGATAGGGAGTTTCTAGATTTGAATTTTAACAGCATTTCTTTCCTGAGGTACAACGGGTCTAGAGCTCCAGTTGAGACTCAAATTCTTGGAAAGATCGTGGCTGGGCTGGTATGGGCAGTGGCAGCAGAGACAGGGAAGTCAGCGTCCCACTATGCTACGGCCCAGCAGCAGAACGTGGGCGCAAATGGATCCAATTTGTATGCCTTTGCAAAATGTATACCAAGAATGACACAGAAGGACTGCACATTTTGCCTGGACACTCTGATCAGTGAAGACATTTTTCTTTCGTCAGTAGGAGGAGAAAGCTCAGCATTGTGGTGCCAGTTCCGATGGGAGCTCTATCCGTTCGTCACCGGGATGACTCCTACGCCAACAGAAGGTACTATCTATGGGACAGACTAAAAAAATCTTTCATAACAGTTTTCCCTCCCTCTTACTAACTTCATGGCAATCCATTGCAGGAAAGAATGGATCTAGTTCTGAAGATCATTGGAAACGGAAGTTTGTTATACTGTCTGCAGTAGGTTCTGCGTTGCTTGCTATACTGATTGTTTCAGCTATAGTGTTGTCAGTGCAATGGTGGAGGGAGAGACTACAGCGACATAGCTCGACAACGACAGCTGCAGGTGAGTTATATAAGGAACAAGATTGTTCTGCTCTGTATGATTACCTATGATTATTACTATATATATAAGCTAACTGCTCATTAATTAGGCAAAACGCTTGAATGCGTCGAGACCACAACCCTAGAAAAGAAGGGCCTGGAGACCGGAGAAGGATCGTCGAGCAAGGTAAAGCCTAATCGCCATGGAAATATCACAAATTAACTAAAATACCTGAACTATCTATAGACAGAATGAATACCTAAACAGAGTGAATTAATGATTTGGACCTGCATACTAGGTAAAAACTAATTTAGGTACAAGTTGTATCTTATCAACACTTAGCTGATGATTCCTGTGTGATGTTTCCCTCGAAAATTACTGGAACAGGTACCTGAGTCCTCTACAATGCTTGGAATTCCAAAGCCAATGGAAGAACCACAGCACCCTATTTCTCCCATGAGAGAAGCTTGTTCCAAAATGGACCTAACTGCCATCCACCATATCCTAATTACAATGCATTACACAGATGATGAAGGGAGCAATGAGGTAAAATAAATGACTGCATGCACTTTGGTTCCAACTTTCTGTTGTCTTGTAGGATTTGTGAAACCGACATTGTTCTTCATTCTGCAGCTATCTTTTGAAGGATGGACACAACAGACGAGGGATGTCTTGGGTATAAGGAACGTGGAGACTCTGCCTTCGAAAACAAAGATTTTAGGATAGCAATCAATTGTTACAATCAGGTATATCACTCAAATGTAGCCATAGTTGTAGAGACTGGGATAGAAAAGACAAAAGACACTCAAATGTAACTGATTCTTCTTTCCCTGTGTTTGTTTCACAGTTTGTCGATGTGGGGACAATGGTGTCACCGACTGTATTTGCTAGACGAAGCCTGTGCTACCTTATGTGTGACCAACCTGATGCTGCCCTCCGTGATGCAATGCAAGCACAGATTGCCTACCCTGATTGGCCGACAGCATTCTACATGCAATCAGTTGCACTATCGAAGCTAGACATGCAAAGTGACGCCGTGGACATGGTGCACAAGGCTTCAGAGCTAGAAGAGATAAGGAGACAAAAGAGCATCATTGAATGACATCGATCATCAGCAGGTAACAGGGGGTGGAAGGCGAGTCACTTTCCCTGGGGCATGGGTGTGTGCATCAGGATCATTCTGCCTATCATCAGCTCCAAAGACTCACCATGTTAGGGATGAAAATAACAACAACAAAAATCACTTCCAACCTGTGATTTCGTCAATTCAACACTTTCGCTTTTAGTTGTTCCTTCTGTCAGCGCGTTGTTCGAGTAAATCCATAGACCCTTCCAACCCACCTAATGGCATAAGTGTGGTACGGCGGTTTCCTCTAGGTATGGTGCACGCCGGTCTCTGGTTTTTATGAATCAACTAGGAAATATGCCCGTGCGTTGCAACGGGAAAAAATATCAAATATTTATTAGAAGCGACAATGAGAAAACAAACAGTACATATATATTTATGTTTTATTCTCTTTATACACCGGTATTAGAAGGTTATGAAGGCATATAGATACATTGTTATGAAGCCCATGAAAAAAAAAAAAACTGACGTTATTCTTCATGAAGGCCATACACCTCCAATCAAGAAATTTGGAAACCCAAGCATTTTTTTTTTTTTTTTGCTAGAGCAAAAAATCAAACTCCCCAACCAAAACCCACAAAAAAACTAATCTCAGTTGTCCCCAAAATAGAAAGAGCTACCCTATATCATCAACTATCTATTTCCTCATTTTGCTCCCCGCTGTCTTTATGGATCTGTACAGCAAACCATGAGCATTAGCTGGCCAATGGTAGCGGCAACAACAACAACAATACAATGCTGTTACCAAGCACTTCTCAAGCAATATTTCCTTCATGAAACTCAACATTCTTGAGTAATGGTAATTGGTGCTAACAGGCATCCATATGCTCTTCTAGTAAATCACTCAAACCTGTGATACAACTGAAGAATACATGAAAATCATTTATAACAGCATAATATGGAGTTTCAACATGCATTTGAGATATATTTGTGATGTGCAACAGCTATCAGACAAACAATTTTGTGGGGGCAACAAATATATAAGTAAGAAATTAAGAGTAAGATGATAGTAAATTTGCAATCTCGAAATGTGCTTACCTCCAGGCACAATGCAGTTTCATTGTCCTAGTTTTATAGTACTCTGATCCAGCATCTGAAGATAGATAAGCATATCATTCCAAGTATTTCTGCTGAGTTGAGTTACATTTTCCAATAATAACCAGATTAAAAAAAAAATTGCAAGCAAGGTATGTTTAATTCCTCAACACTATTGTAGTCAATATTCTAGACATTAGGCGTACTTAAAAATTCCCTCAATACTGTACTACTCTTGTCAGTATGCGAGTACCATAGGAAGAAATCAGGGACATTAAATATGTGTTATGCTAAAAATAGAGACACATGTCCAGTATTCTTAAGATTTTTGCATCACATGGATCATAGCAATTGAGGGATTTGGGGGTATACATGTACATACCTGGCCAATATGCACGCACTGGACAGCGGATGGCGATCAACACGATCACGAAGCGACGAGCTTGGCGGAGAGCTTCTTGTCGGTCGGGCTCCGCGGTGATTGCGAATACGATGACTCGATGGTTTTTGTGAAATAATCGAAGACAATACTTTAATATATAGATAGATAGATAGATACGAAGGGAAAGGAAGGAGGATAAGAGATCTTTTCGATTTGGATTCCAAATCCACTTAGAATTAGAACTTTGCCTCTCCTCTACCTGCTCTTCTTCCTCACTGTGCCTACCGCCGTTCGCGCTGCCCCGCTCCATGCCCGCACCAGCCGGCCACGGCCACGCACAGCGCCGCCCGACCAGGCAGCAGGCGCGCACTGCCGTGGCCAAGCCGGCCTCAGCCCAGCCGGCAGCGCACCAGGTCGCCGTTCGCGCTGCCCGCTCCACGGCCGCACCAGCTGGCCTCTGCGCGCACAGCGCCGCCCGGCCAGGCAGCAGACGCGCTGCCATGGCCAAGCCCGGCCGCAGCAGCGCACGCAGCTAGCCGGAGTCGGCGCGGGCGCGCCAGCAGGGCCGCCCGCCCTCGCGTCGGCTCGGCGCGGGCGCGGCGCGCCAGCAGGGCCGCCGCGCGCCGCGCCAGCAAGGCCCCCGCCCTCCGCGTCGGCTCCGAGCGGCGCGCGCGCGCCAGCAGGGGCCGCCGCCCTCCGCGTCGGCTCCGAGCTCAGAGTGGAGGGATCGAGCGGGCGCGCCGGGAAGGAGCGACGCAGCGGTGGAAGGAGCGGCGCGCGGGGGAAGAAGTCCGTGAGGTCGCGCGGAGGAAGGCAGCGTGCGGGGGAAGAAGTCCGTGAGGTTGGAGTCGCGACGCGGCGGCGCGGCGGGAAGGAGGCCGTGATGCCTGCGGAGAAATAACGGGCCGCCGAAATCAGTCATGGGCTAGAATGGACGGACGAAATTTTGAGGAGAGAAAACTCTCCCTTTTAAATATTAGGTATAGATGAACAATTTGGGCTGTCAATCTGTATATTTTATTTATTTATATCCTAGCCAGAACCCCCGCGCTTCGCACGGGTAGATACTCTGATTGTGATAGGAGTGTATAAATCCATTGTGTTTGGATGCAGTCACATAACAAAAATATTAAAGTTTGATATATGACCATTCAGTAATGATTCTGGAAATGCATAAGACGATGAACCATGTATTTGTACAATACTGCAGGGCAAGTATGTTTTTTTACACATAGGGCCATCACTGCAATAGTAGGTATTGTTGGTTCTGTCAAGGGCAAATGCAGATGACAGTCACAACATTAATATTATGTGTTAGTTCACCAAAAGGCCCAGAGCTATTGCTTGTTATGTAGATACCCGAAGCAGCTTTGAAAACATATGGCGAAAACGATTTGAGGCCAAAGACAGCCTTATAATGACAAAATAGCTATGGATCATTTCATGAAAAATGGAGGGAAAATTCATTTACTTGATAAGATGCGAGGCGTGACACGGAGACTCATTTAGCCGTTGCCCAAAGAAATTCCAATGTTTTGGAAAACTGCACACTTGTGAAGCCAGGCCTGTCATGGACATGAGTTCCATCAGAATGAGCATATGATCCCGAAAGATGATTAGTTAGAGAAAAAATAGAACAGCCAGCACCTGGAACTATGCAGCAACATTGAAAAGCTTACATCTTAGATGAATCAAAATTATCCTACCCCAACTTGTTTGGGACTGACTGTCGACGAGATATCGGCGATAGTTCCACCACGGGTATACCAATGGCAGTGATTTATGTGGAGGCACGCGATGGAATACAAGCGAGATGGAACAGGAAGAACAGTACACACAGTTTACCCAGGTTCGGGCCGTCTGATGCGTAATACCCTACGTCCTGCTCTTCTGTTATTGCAAAAAGTTTTTATGAGATGTCTAGGAGGGGGTCCCTGCCCGCCTTATATAGTCCGGGGGGCAGGGTTACAGATCCTAAGATCCTGAGGTGGTCGGTTACAAAACAATCGTATCCTAGTCGAAGTACAATTGGTTTCCTAACCGACTAGTTTCTTGCACGACAAGCAACTCTAATTATTCGCATGGGACTCCGACCAGACCAGAAAGGCCGATCGGACTTGGTCCTGTGGGCTGGGCTGCCCTATGCGACGAGGTTAAGGACCAACCATGAGGGTATAGGGGGCTAAACCCCCACAGCTAGTCCCCGAGCGCCATGAATCTTGAGGATCAGCATCATCTTCTTCTCGTCGACCAACTCCAATTAGCAACTTCTCCTGATAGAACCTGCAATCGATCAACCGACCAATTCGAAGAAGTACCGACCAGTCCAGAGGAAGCGGTCGACCTCTGTTACAGCATGACTCCGTTTTGGTCAAAAGATGTATGTTGCTCCAAAAAAGAAAGAAAAAAGCAGGCAGCTCATGTCCAGTGACGTGGGCCCACAGTAGCACATGATATCAGATATGGTCAATTTTAGAAAACAGCTTTCCAGAAAAAGCGTTACATGCTTTTGAGCTCCAAGATAGACACCAGAAATAGGCCCAGTCACTGCAGAAGTGACGTGGGCCCACGTAGTCCCCAAGATTGGTAGAAGATGAAAATCATGTTGTGGCAAGTTTAACGCCGTGACACCCATCTGTCCAGGAAAAGACGTAATTTGGAACCATGTGGTTTAGAAGTGCCAAGTCCAGTGACATAGTTAAATGGGCCAGAGACCCATCCGGAAGCCCAGTGGCATAACCAAAAATGCCCTGCGTTCCAGAGGACAGAAAAGAAATGCCCGACGCGATAACCGAGTAATCGGTACGATTTACCACGCCGCGTCTGTTCGCCTTCGGTCGTGGGCATAGTGATGGCGCCATCCCATCGTGGGAAAGTGGCCCATCATGGAACAGAACACCGACTCATCGTCTGGCTCACCTCCTATACAGCTGCCTATAAATGCAGCACGCGGCGGGGAAGAGTGGCAGCCGTCGCTGGAGAAAACCCTAGCCTCAGATTCCCCTTCTTTGGCTCCTCTTCTCAAAGTTGTAGATGGATTCGGGAAAGAGAGCAGCAGAGGGTTCGCCGAGCACACAGCCCCGGAGGCGGCGCTGCGGCGACGGGTAGGTTGCACATTGTACCGCATGAACTTTTGTTTTGAGAGGTTGCTAACGCCATTCTTAAACCGCGCAGACCCTCTCCTTGGTGCGCCCGCCGCAGCTTTCTCCTTGCCGCCGAAGAGTCCGGTGAAGGGAGCAACGGCGGGCGGCATGGAATGGTGACCCGACGGTCACCATGGCAGAAGCCGGGAGCGACCGAGTGCCGCCATGACGGTGCTGGAAGTCACCGAGATGGAGGCACAAGCCGCCCGCGTTAACCAGAGGCCACCGACCGTGGGTGGCCGAATCGAGGAGGAGCTCCGTGCGGTGCTCCCAGCCGGGCGAAACCATCGCCAACCTTGTTGGCGCTGCCGGGACTCACCCAGAGCAACGGAGAGCGCACTCGGGCGCATCCGGAGGCGGTGTCTCAGGCGCGGCGCCGCTGGCGCTTCGCACTGGCCGCGGGCCCCGGCCCGGTCTCGCGGAGCTCCGGGCCTTGCTGGCCTCAGAGGGTGAACGTCGCCGACCTGGAGCATCTTATCCAGGACTTCGCGGACGCCACCGACGCCCATAGAGAGGAGGAGGTGGCGGAGAGCGCCATTGAGGACGCCCGTAGGGCTCGACGGCGGCCGCACAGGGGCAAGGCGCTTGGTAGAGGATTGCTTTTGCGGTTCTTTGACGAGCTTCTTGGCTTTGCCCCCCTGATGCCCCCGTCGCTGGCCTCGGACGACGACGCCCAAGAGGGGCGCTTGGTAGAGGACTACTTTTTGCAGTTCCATGGGTTTACTGGTCCTTGAACAGAAGCTTAACGAGCTTCGTAGCCTTGCCCCCAAGTGTCGTAGGATTTGTAGAGAAAAAATGTGTAGTTTGTATCTAGGCATGCTGTGAACAGCACTGAAGTTATGCTGCTACTTTTGATCTCCATCTGTAATGAAAACCTTGCAATGCCAAGATTCACTGTCTTGTATTTTGTGATGTAAAGCATGTACTGGTTGACCAATCCACTTGGAACAGAGCTAACCTTCTAACGGTCTTAGTCGACCAATTCTTATGATCAACTGCCTAGTCCCCAGTAAGGACAAACCGACCAGTTTGCAAGTCGGAGCAAAGTACTCGGTCGCTAGACTGATCTGGTCGACCAGTTGGGAATGTAATAGGAAGAAAATCACCACGTCCCCAGTCTGACTGGTGGACCTAATAATCTTTATAAAATGAAACTGGGCCCATCCATAGTATTTTATACTGTACCACTATAAAAACATACCCATGTAGCATGGCCCAAGAAAGCCCAGTTAAAAATTAGGGTAAACGGTTGTCAACAGCGATCTCTTCGGAAGTCAATGGGCCATCCAGATGGTATAAATAGTCCATCGGCCGTCGCACTCATTCCACTCCGCATTAGTCGTTGCCATTTCCACTGCTTTCAATCTACTCAATCCTCGATCTTGGTTTCCAACTCACACACCACCACCCCTCATTTGATCCTTCTCTGAGATAATGGGGAAGAAGGCGACCAAGGCTGAGGTGGAGCACAAGAAGCTGCTGGAGTCAAACTGGGAGCGGTCGCTGTCGACGCCGGAGTCACTGGTGGGGATGGCGAAGGGGGCTTGCTGCCGGCCAAAGACCTGAAAGTGTGGACAGCACCGGCGAAAGGTGATCGATATCCAAACCCGCACCCCGATGAAATTTTAGTGTTCGAGGATTACTTCTTGCGGGGGTTAGGGATTCTGGTGCACAACTTCCTCAGAGATCTATGCATTTTCTGGGGAATAGCGCTGTGCAACCTTCCCCCAAATTCGATCTTAACCCTGGCCATCTTCGTGACATACTGTGAGTGCTATCTGGGAATAGCACCATATTTCAATCTATTCTGGTACTTGTATGTCCTGAAGAAGAAAGGTGTGGGATCCAAGGGATCGCAGGTAGCAGGTGGGTGCTACCTTGCTTTGAGAGAGGGTGTGAAGTCCAACTGGATGAACATTGAGCACACCTCCAACACGAAGAATTGGATGAAGCGCTGGTTTTATATTAACTAGAATCTGGAAGGCCGACCAGTCCCCTGCGACATTACTAGGATTCCTCAAGCGAATCCCAACTGGTCGGAGATGCCTGACAGTAATGAAATGTCCCAGGTTGAAGAACTGTTATCCCTGATGGATTTCAGTGGCATTGATGGCATTGTTGTTGCCACCCAGTTTGTAGGACATCGTATTCAACCCTTGAAAGAGAGGGTAAACTTCATGTTTGAGTACCAGGGTCGCAGAGACCCTTCTTGAGAAAGCCACGAAAGCCTGGAGCCGAAGGAGATAGCATCCCGGCTATCAAAAATGTTCTAGAGTTATGCCTCGTATGAGTATCCGAAGGATAGTGTGAAGCCCTTCTGTCTGAAGAATCCTCGCCCCGAGGTTTGTAGTTAGAAAAACTGTCATTTTTCATTCTGTATTGCACTTGTAGTGATGACTGACAAGATCATTGTTATATCAGGAGCAAGATCTTTGTGTGTATGTGTCTGATGTGCCTGTGGGAGAGTTACCGTTTGGCGAGGCACTCCGGGGGCAACAGAAGAAGGCCAAGCCAGCTCCGGAGGCCGAAGATGCTGATGAACAGCCCGAGTCCCCTGAAAGGCAACGGAAGCGCAAGGCCACCGGCAAGGGTCCAATGCCACCTCCAGAAAAGAAGGCAAAACCCACCAAGACCAAACTTGGTGGTAAACTGAAAATTGGTGAAGAGAAGGAGCAGCGACACCGAGCTGTTATTGAGAGCTCGGGCTCAGACTCAAAGGACGTGATATCTCTGAGCAAAAAATTTGGAACCAAACATTCCAAAGACCAATCCCAGCCGTCGCCGACCACTGATAAGTCTCCTCCCCACCGTCCTCATGTTCAACCGGAGACACCGCGGGTGGTGCCAACAAGAAAGGTGGAGGTGGCCCCGAAACCAACTACCGAGCAAACACCCCCGGGAGACCAAGGAGCCACACAGAAGACCCAGCCGAAGGTGGGAGCCAGCGAGGGGGAGAAAAACAAGGGTGGTCGGCTTCAAGTCATGGAAGCGGCAGAGTATTTGGCATGTTTGTCAAACAATCCTCCAGGCACGTTGTAGATGGAAGTGCTTGCTAAGTTTGCAATGTAATTGGTAACTTCAGCAGGACTTAGCATAATTGAAGTGGTAATCTTTACCCAGGCAACCCAACGTTGACGAGGAGGGCGCTGAGGACCGTCAGCCTAGAGGTGACGCCGACCGTGCCAATGGTCAAGATGAGAGGGGACCAGAGGTCGACCACCCTAGTTTTGATAGTACGGCCACATCCCTTCCGCGCCAGACCTCTGAAGAGCCATGAGAGCGGGAGGTTCAACAAGCCTTGCAAGCTGGAATTCGATCGACCAATATCGACCAGGAAGGCTTGAAGAAAATGCCTGCGCCTCAGGACCCGCTAGAGCCTATGGAGGAAATCAAGGGGCACCCAGAGGAGCCTAGGCGAGTGTATGGGAAATCAAGCTTCATAGTTCGCCAGGTAAGTGGCAATGAATGGCAGGTCTTCGAGTCCAAGGTTGATGCCCCGATGCAAGAGAACATCGAGTACGGCTTCAAGTACCTGTGAGAGCATGTGCAGGTATGTAGGTGTTCTTAATAGCCCTGTGTAAGGGTAAGCTGTTAGCCAGAACTAAGAGCCATGCTTGTACAGGGGTTGCAAAATTTTGCTGACCAACGAGGCGCAATGATCGATCAGTTCTGGCCCATCATGGCCGAGAACCAGCGTCTGCAGGAAGACAATGTGGCCCTAACCTATAAAGTCAAAGTTTTGGAGGGCCAGAAAAAAGGTAAAAATTCACTCCTGGTGTTGTTTCTGTCACGCGCAGACTGTATTATGTGCTTATATATGAATTGTATCATTGTAGAGCTTGAAGGCGAGAAGGTAAAGGTGGAGCAGCAGGTCGAGGACCTGAAGGCCGAGATAGCAGGTATGTAAAACTGCCTTTGCTAGCCTCTACTGTCATGATATGCTGCTGATCTATATTAAATATATCGACTAGAACTCCGGAGCAAACACATGTCTCAATTCCAAGTGTTAGCCGAGGAGAACACACGCATCAAGGAGCGCTGGCAGTTGGTTGAGATGGGACTAAGGCCCCTGATGAAAGCCTTGTCGCCGGGAGAGGCAGCCGTACTTGATCCGACGCACCGCCCCGAAGTGGTTATAGGTGTGTGTCAGAGAGCATGGGAGCTGTTTAAAGACTACACCCAAGACGCTGGCCGGTTCGTTGTTGCCTCAGTGCTATCCCTGGTACGGACGCACTATCCCAAGATCGATCTGAAGAGGATCGAGGAAGGAGCGGCAGCGACCTACACACCGGATCAAGTCAAGGTAATCCAGGCCGACTTCTCAGACACTGCTGCCATCGTGATGCAGAATATCTCGCTCCTCGACGAAGGCTCCGCCAGCCTTTCTCAGTAGCGTGCTTAAGACTGAAGTAGCGCCATTGTATGTAAACACTTTTATGTGCCCGGCCTGTACCGGGTAAAATGTGCTTTAATTATTTATACCCTTGTCGTGATGGATCTAGGGAGAAAACAACATATGGTGGTTATAAAAACTCGCAATAGAGTCTAGAAAAAACTGTAATTCTGGCATCATATTTTTTAGTAAAAGATAAGTAAACCTAAAGCCCACAACTCCTCACGAACGTATCAGCCCTTACGGTACTTAGGTGACCTCTGTGGAACGGCACTGATGCAGAACGCTTAGGACCCTAGTACCCATAGGGAGGCAGTCAAGTAACCCTCCAGTGCTCTGTGGCTCAGAGCCGTAACACATAACGGATGAGTTAGAGACGTTGCCATTTCTGACAGTCCCTGTCGAGGCATTACGGACTGGTCGGTGCACACAAAATATCTTTTTGATTTTAGCAAATCAAGAGAGAAAATATTTTGAAGTAAGCGAAATCTTTTTATTCATCATGAAAAGGTACATAAGAGGGGGAAAGGTACATATCTTTATTCTATTCTTGCTATCAAGGGTAGAATCTTATAAGCTGTTCTATGTGCCACGAGTTGGGCTCTTCGATGCCATCTAAAGTGTAGAGCCTATAAGATGTAGGCCTAGTTTCTGCCTTTATCATGAATGGCCCCTCCCAGTGTGAGGACAGCTTGTGTAATCCCTCTGTCTTCTGCTTGCGCCAGAGAACAAGATCGCCGACCACGAAAAAATGACTTCTCATGTTACGGTTGTAATAGCGACGCAAGGTAGCCAGGTACTGAGCGTTCTGAACACATGTGTCAAGGCGTCGCTCTTCCAGGGCATTGATGTCGAGCTCTCGTGCTTCATCTGAGGTGTTGTCATTGTAATGTTCGATCTTGGGGGAATGGTGTGCTACCTCTGCGGGTAGGACAGCTTCCGAACCGAATATCATGAAGTATGGAGAGACGCCCGTGCTACGACACGGTTGTGTGTGTAGTCCCTAGACTACTGCCGGGAGCTCTTTCATCTAGCGCCCTGGGTAGAGACCGTCTTCACGGAATAGTCGTTTCCGTAGGGCGTCGATGATCATGCCGTTGGCACGCTCGACCTGTCCGTTAGCTCTTGGATGAGCGACGGACACATACTTCACTTGTATGGATAATTCATCACAGAAGTCCCAGAAATGACTTCCTGTGAAAGTACTGCCGAGGTCGGTGATGATGCTATTGGGTATGCCAAACCGGTGAATGACTTCATTAAGCATCTCGGAGGCCTTCTTGGCCGTTGCCTTTACCAATGGTGTATACTCAATCCATTTGGAGAACTTGTCTATGAGGACATAGACATACTTAAAACCGCCTGGTGCTGTTTTAAATGGTTCGATCATGTCGAGTCCCCAGTATGAAAAAGGCCAGGAGTCTGGTATCGTCTGGAGTTCGCGTGCAGGGACGTGTATCTGTTTTGCAAAGAATTGGCAATTCTTGCAGTGCCGGACCAGGTGCTCTGCGTCGGCCACAGCGCTAGGCCAGTAGAACCTAGCTCTGAAGGCTTTGCCAACCAGTGTTCGGGAAGCTGCATGGTTTCCACAAGAGCCGGAGTGAATTTCTCTGAGGAGGACGATGCCATCCTCTGGTGTGACGCACTTCTGGAGTACCTCAGACCTGGTGTTTTTGCGCATGAGCTGGCCGTCGACCAGTACATATTGACGACTTCTCCGCACTAGCGGATCAGCTTCGTCCTTGTCGCTTGGTAACACCTCGCTTGTAAGATATTGGATGAAGGGTGTTCGCCAATCCGTCGAGGACATCGCTGGCTCCTCATGCGACTGGTTGGTCGGCTCGTTAACTGAGGATACCGTCAACTCTGGTGCATGTTGTTTACTGGAAGCCGATTGTGTCGATGCCTCAGGTTCCACGGCTATTGCCAACTGTTTCTCTTCCTGAATGGAGGGAGTAACCAGATCTTGAACAAAGACTCCGTGTGGGACTTACGCTTTCGGGATTACCCGTATTTGGAGAGCTCGTCATTTGCTTGGTTTTTACTTCTCGACACATGAATGAATTCAAGGTCAGTAGAATTTGTCCTCAAGTTTGTGGATTGCCGCGCGACGTAGGCGTCCATCTTCTCATTGACGCAGTCCCGGTCTTTGTTTACATAGTTGATGACCAATGCTGAGTCACCGTATACTATGAGCCTTTTGACTCCTAACTCGATCGCGATGCAGAGTCCATGCAGTGCAGCTTCATATTCGGCTGCGTTGTTGGAGGCTTTGAAGTGAATACGAAGGACATATCTCAACTGTCCTCCTAAGGGAGCGATGAAGAAAACTCCTGCGCCAGCACCTCCTATATTTAAGGAGCCGTCGAAGTACATCTTTCGTTGCTCCTACACCGTATCAGATACGGGCAATGTCATATCTGTCCATTCAACCAGGAAGTCAGCCAGTGCCTGAGACTTGATGGTGGTTCTACTATGGAAGCGTAGCTCAAAAGGGCTGAGCTCGATCGCCCACTTGACAATCCAACCAGTAGCGTCTTTGTTGCGTAGGATGTCTCCCAGCGCATACTCGGTGACGACAGTGATGCTATATTGTTGAAAGTAATGAGAGACCTTCCTCTTTGTGACCAGAATCGCATAGAGGAGTTTCTGGATGTGTGGATATCTCTGCTTAGTTTTGTTAAGCACCTCAAAATTGGTCGTTGAACGGGGTAGACAGATTGTTGCTCCTTACGCTCGACCACTAGAACGGTGCCGATCACTCTGTCGGTGGGCGATGTAGAGTAGTAGGCGCCGTCTATGATGGGAGCTATGAGGACTGGTGGTGAAGATAGATACGTCTTTAGTTCGTTGAAAGCAACGTCGGCTTTTTCGGACCAGACGAACTTCTCCTTGGCCCTGAGTAGCCAAAAGAAGGGAAGGCCCTTGTCGCCAAGTCGGGATATATACCTGCTCAAGGCTGCCATGCACCCTGTCAACTTTTGGATATCTTTAACGCATTTAGGAGGCTTCATATCTAGGATGATTTTTACTTTTTCAGGGTTAGGGCGTATGCCATCCTGGCTGACGACACTACCGAGCAGTACCCTAGAAGGTACACCAAACACACACTTGTTCGGATTTAGCTTCCATCGAAAAACATTTTGGGCTTTGAAAGTCCCTGTCTAGGTCCTCAATCGGCGTTAAGGCCTCTCTGGTTTTCACCACTACATCATCAACGTAAGCCTCACATAGTCCATCGCGGATTTTTGCTTCAAGGCATTGCTGTATGGCGCGCTGGTATGTTGCACCAGCGTTTTTTAAGCCGAACGACATAGTCGTGTAGCAATAGGCCCCGAAGGGAGTGATGAACGATGTTTTCTCCCGGTCATCTAACGCCGTGGCTATCTCGGTGATAGCCTGAGTAGCAATCTAAGAAAGAAAACAATTGGCAACCCACAATTGATTCGACTACCTCGTCGATGCGAGGGAGCAAGAAAGGGTCTTTTCGGGCAGTTTTTGTTGAGATCGGTATAATCAACGCACATTCTCCATTCATTATTCTTTTTTTGCGTATAAGGACCGGGTTTGCTAACCGAGTCCTGATGAAATACCTCTCTAATAAAACCGGCATCTAAAAACCTGGTAATCTCTGCCCTAATCGCCTCCTTCCTGTCCCGAGCAAATCGTCGCAGCTTCTGCTTGACTGGTTTGGCTGTCTTGGAGACATTAAGGAAGTGCTCGATCCGTTCCCTAGGGACACCGGGCATGTCCGCAGGTTTCCAAGCGAAGATGTTTATGTTCTCCTGCAGGGAACGGACGAGCGCGTCTTTCTATTTGGGGTCGAAGTTGGTCCCGATCATAGCGGTCTTGCTTGGCTCACCGGGGACCAAAGGGACCTTCTTGTGCGCCTTGTTGACCTCTTTGGGGCAGTTGTGCTGCTTCACTGGAGCCTCGAGTTCAGCTGGCTTGGACACTTTGAGCCGATAAGTGACTTCTTCCAAGAGTCCCTTGGCTTCTTCGACTTCGGCGGCGACGAAGGCACTTGTCTCACAGGCATGAGCCATGAGGACATTACCGTGCAGGGACAGGATCCCCTGCTCGATTGGCATCTTGAGGACAAGGTAGCCATAGTACGGAATAGCCATGAGCTTAGAGAGGGCTGGTCTTCCGAGAATGGCGTGATAGACGCCATTGAAGTCGGCCACGATGAAGTTGATGTAGTCGACGCGGAAGTGTTGCGGTGTGCCGAACTGAACGGGCAATGAAATCTGCCCAAGGGGCATGGAGGGCTTGTCCGGCATGATGCCCCAGAAAGGTGAATCACAGGGCTCGAACTGATCTTCTGGTAAGCCGAGCTCTAGGAAAGCACTATGGAACAAAATGTTGAGGGCGCTGCCACCGTCGATCAACACCTTTTCAAAGCGGACGCTTCCAATGACCGGGTCGAGGATCAAAGGGAACCGCCCAGCCTCTGGAAGCTTAGCCCACATATCCGATCGGCTGAACGATATAGCCTGCTCTGACCAGGCTGGAGCTCGAACGTCGGCGACAAGCTGATCTGACTCAGCGAGGGCGATGATGAGTCTAGAAAAAACTGTAATTCTGGCATCATATTTTTTAGTAAAAGATAAGTAAACCTAAAGCCCACAACTCCTCACGAACGTATCAGCCCTTACGGTACTTAGGTGACCTCTGTGGAACGGCACTGATGCAGAACGCTTAGGACCCTAGTACCCATAGGGGGAGGCGTCAAGTAACCCTCCGGTGCTACGTGGCTCGAGCCGTAACACATAACGGATGAGTTAGAGACGTTGCCATTTTTTCGGTCCCCCGCCGAGGCATTACGGACTGGTCGGTGCACACAAAATATCTTTTTGATTTTAGCAAATCAAGAGAGAAAATATTTTGAAGTAAGCGAAATCTTTTTATTCATCATGAAAAGGTACATAAGAGGGGGAAAGGTACATATCTTTATTCTATTCTTGCTATCAAGGGTAGAATCTTATAAGCTGTTCTATGTGCCACGAGTTGGGCTCTTCGATGCCATCTAAAGTGTAGAGCCTATAAGATGTAGGCCTAGTTTTACGCCTTTATCATGAATGGCCCCTCCCAGTGTGAGGACAGCTTGTGTAATCCCTCTGTCTTCTGCTTGCGCCAGAGAACAAGATCGCCGACCACGAAAAAATGACTTCTCATGTTACGGTTGTAATAGCGACGCAAGGTAGCTGTGCATCGGCGTTCGAACACATGTGTCAAGGCGTCGCTCTTCGGGGCATTGATGTCGAGCTCTCGTGCTTCATCCGAGGTGTTGTCATTGTAATGTTCGATCTTGGGGAATGGTGTGCTACCCTGCTGGGTAGGACAGCTTCCGAACCGAATATCATGAAGTATGGAGAGACGCCCGTGCTACGACACGGTTTGTGTGTGTAGTCCCCGCACTACTGCCGGGAGATCTTTCATCTAGCGCCCAGGTAGAGACCGTCTTTCACGGAATAGTCGTTTCCGTAGGGCGTCGATGATCATGCCGTTGGCACGCTCGACCTGTCCGTTAGCTCTTGGATGAGCGACGGACACATACTTCACTTGTATGGATAATTCATCACGAAGTCCCGTAAATGACTTCCCGTGAAAGTACCGCCGAGGTCGGTGATGATGCTATTGGGTATGCCAAACCGGTGAATGACTTCATTAAGCATCTCGGAGGCCTTCTTGGCCGTTGCCTTTACCAATGGTGTATACTCAATCCATTTGGAGAACTTGTCTATGAGGACATAGACATACTTAAAACCGCTGGTCTTTGTTTTTTAAATGGTTCGATCATGTCGAGTCCCCAGTATGAAAAAGGCCAGGAGTCTGGTATCGTCTGGAGTTCGCGTGCAGGGACGTGTATCTGTTTTGCAAAGAATTGGCAATTCTTGCAAAGGCGGACCAGTGCTCTGCGTCGGCCACGCCGCTAGGCCGATAGAACCTAGCTCAAGGCTTTGCCAACCAGTGTTCGGGAAGCTGCATGGTTTCCACAAGAGCCGGAGTGAATTTCTCTGAGGAGGACGATGCCATCCTCTGGTGTGACGCACTTCTGGAGTACCTCAGACCTGGTGTTTTTGCGCATGAGCTGGCCGTCGACCAGTACATATTGACGACTTCTCCGCACTAGCGGATCAGCTTCGTCCTTGTCGCTTGGTAACACCTCGCTTGTAAGATATTGGATGAAGGGTGTTCGCCAATCCGTCGAGGACATCGCTGGCTCCTCATGCGACTGGTTGGTCGGCTCGTTAACTGAGGATACCGTCAACTCTGGTGCATGTTGTTTACTGGAAGCCGATTGTGTCGATGCCTCAGGTTCCACGGCTATTGCCAACTGTTTCTCTTCCTGAATGGAGGGAGTAACCAGATCTTGAACAAAGACTCCGTGTGGGACTTCTGCTCGGGATTACCCGTATTTGGAGAGCTCGTCCGCTGCTTGGTTTTTACTTCTCGGGACATGAATGAATTCAAGGCTGTAGAATTTGTCCTCAAGTTTGTGGATTGCCGCGACGTAGGCGTCCATCTTCTCATTGACGCAGTCCCAGTCTTTGTTTACATAGTTGATGACCAATGCTGAGTCACCGTATACTATGAGCCTTTTGACTCCTAACTCGATCGCGATGCAGAGTCCATGCAGTGCAGCTTCATATTCGGCTGCGTTGTTGGAGGCTTTGAAGTGAATACGAAGGACATATCTCAACTGTCCTCCTAAGGGAGCGATGAAGAAAACTCCTGCGCCAGCACCTCCTATATTTAAGGAGCCGTCGAAGTACATCTTTCGTTGCTCCTACACCGTATCAGATACGGGCAATGTCATATCTGTCCATTCAACCAGGAAGTCAGCCAGTGCCTGAGACTTGATGGTGGTTCTACTATGGAAGCGTAGCTCAAAAGGGCTGAGCTCGATCGCCCACTTGACAATCCAACCAGTAGCGTCTTTGTTGCGTAGGATGTCTCCCAGCGCATACTCGGTGACGACAGTGATGCTATATTGTTGAAAGTAATGAGAGACCTTCCTCTTTGTGACCAGAATCGCATAGAGGAGTTTCTGGATGTGTGGATATCTCTGCTTAGTTTTGTTAAGCACCTCAAAATTGGTCGTTGAACGGGGTAGACAGATTGTTGCTCCTTACGCTCGACCACTAGAACGGTGCTGATCACTCTGTCGGTCGCGGCGATGTAGAGTAGTAGGCGCTCGTCTATGATGGGAGCTATGAGGACTGGTGGTGAAGATAGATACGTCTTTAGTTCGTTGAAAGCAACGTCGGCTTTTTCGGACCAGACGAACTTCTCCTTGGCCCTGAGTAGCCAAAAGAAGGGAAGGCCCTTGTCGCCAAGTCGGGATATATACCTGCTCAAGGCTGCCATGCACCCTGTCAACTTTTGGATATCTTTAACGCATTTAGGAGGCTTCATATCTAGGATGATTTTTACTTTTTCAGGGTTAGGGCGTATGCCATCCTGGCTGACGACACTACCGAGCAGTACCCTAGAAGGTACACCAAACACACACTTGTTCGGATTTAGCTTCCACTGAAAAACATTTTGGGCTTTGAAAGTCCTGTCTAGGTCCTCAATCAGCGTTAAGGCCTCTCTGGTTTTCACCACTACATCATCAACGTAAGCCTCACATAGTCCATCGCGGATTTTTGCTTCAAGGCATTGCTGTATGGCGCGCTGGTATGTTGCACCAGCGTTTTTTAAGCCGAACGACATAGTCGTGTAGCAATAGGCCCCGAAGGGAGTGATGAACGATGTTTTCTCCTGGTCATCTAACGCCAGGGCTATCTGGTGATAGCCTGAGTAGCAATCTAAGAAAGAAAACAATTGGCAACCCACAATTGATTCGACTACCTCGTCGATGCGAGGGAGCAAGAAAGGGTCTTTTCGGCAGTTTTTGTTGAGATCGGTATAATCAACGCACATTCTCCATTCATTATTCTTTTTGCGTATAAGGACTGGGTTTGCTAACCAGTCCTGATGAAATACCTCTCTAATAAAACCGGCATCTAAAAACCTGGTAATCTCTGCCCTAATCGCCTCCTTCCTGCCCCGAAAGCAAATCGTCGCAGCTTTCGCTTGGATCGGGTTTGGCTGTCTTGGAGACATTAAGGAAGTGCTCGATCCGTTCCCTAGGGACACCGGGCATGTCCGCAGGTTTCCAAGCGAAGATGTTTATGTTCTCCTGCAGGGAACGGACGAGCGCGTCTTTCTATTTGGGGTCGAAGTTGGTCCCGATCATAGCGGTCTTGCTTGGCTCACCGGGGACCAAAGGGACCTTCTTGTGCGCCTTGTTGACCTCTTTGGGGCAGTTGTGCTGCTTCACTGGAGCCTCGAGTTCAGCTGGCTTGGACACTCGGAGCTGATAAGTGACTTCTTCCAAGAGTCCCTTGGCTTCTTCGACTTCGGCGGCGACGAAGGCACTTGTCTCACAGGCATGAGCCATGAGGACATTACCGTGCAGGGACAGGATCCCCTGCTCGATTGGCATCTTGAGGACAAGGTAGCCATAGTACGGAATAGCCATGAGCTTAGAGAGGGCTGGTCTTCCGAGAATGGCGTGATAGACGCCATTGAAGTCGGCCACGATGAAGTTGATGTAGTCGACGCGGAAGTGTTGCGGTGTGCCGAACCGAACGGGCAATGAAATCTGCCCAAGGGGCATGGAGGGCTTGTCCGGCATGATGCCCCAGAAAGGTGAATCACAGGGCTCGAACTGATCTTCTGGTAAGCCGAGCTCTAGGAAAGCACTATGGAACAAAATGTTGAGGGCGCTGCCACCGTCGATCAACACCTTTTCAAAGCGGACGCTTCCAATGACCGGGTCGAGGATCAAAGGGAACCGCCCAGCCTCTGGAAGCTTAGCCCACATATCCGATCGGCTGAACGATATAGCCTGCTCTGACCAGGCTGGAGCTCGAACGTCGGCGACAAGCTGATCTGACTCAGCCGAGGGCGATGATGCGGCGTCCAAGGAGCTTTTTCTCCCTCGCATTTTCAGTTGCGCCTTTACCCCAAATGATGTAAGCAGTTACATGTTTCTCCGGGTCCTTGTAGGCGTGATGAGGGTTCTTGCCATCTTCTTCCTCGTCGTCGGTCTTGGGGAGTGCGCTAGGCTTCCTTGGATAGCCCTTCTTGTTGGTATTTGTCTCTTTCGAGCGAAGATGCCGGGCGGCCATGACATTCGGCCGAAGGTGTGTCCTCTGTTCGGATGGCAGGGGCAGTCCTCATTCAATATCTTGTCGTACTCGCCGTAGTCGCCGTCGACATCGTGTTTCTGCCCCTTGTCGGCGTTGTAGATGGAGTCACGTTGCCGACCCCCGCGGTAGCGATGGTGGTCGTTGTCGTCGTTCCGCCGCTGCTGTGATCGATCATTGCCGCAATGGTTGCGGTCATCGCGGCGTTCGCTGCCTCGGTCGTTGCGGCGTTGATTGGCGTGATCCTCTCTCCTGAAGTTATGACGATCAGGACGAGGACCTTGACCATGGTCCGGATCCCTGTCGTCGTCCTCGTGAGGCTTGATGCGCTTGTAGATGTCGGTGCAGCCATCCTCATAGAGGGCCTCGTAAACCCATGCCCACTCCTGGGCGATGCTAAACATGTCCTCCATGGTCGCGGGATTCTTCCGGAGGAGTTCCTTTCGGAGGTCGAGGTTGCATGGCTATCGGAGCCCAGAGATGAAGATGCCGATTGCTTCCGGAACCGTGAGGTTGGGGACTGTTACCCAGAATTCGGAGAAACGGCGAATGTAATGCCGGAGCGACTCATGAGCCGAGTCGTGTATATGGGCCAACTCGTGCCGTGCCTGGTTGCTCGCAAGTTGGTCGGTAATTGTCCACAAACATCTCTCATGGTGAGGCCGGTTGTGGATTGAACCGCCCCTCTCCGACGTAGCGACCACCGGTTTTCTGAACTCCCCCAAGCACCACTGGGAGGTAGTTGGCCATGGCGCTTCGTCGCCACCTGCTGCCCGGACAGTGGTTTCGTAGATGACCATCCACTGTTCGGGATCGGCCTTGCCGTTGTAGTGCCTGAGATCTCCGATTTTGAAGTTTCTGGGCCAATTGACTTGGCGTAGTCGCTCGGAGAAGCACCTGGGGCCCGGGGCCCCGTATCGAGCTCGATACCTGTCATTGATGACGTCGCGGAGGTTAGACAGATGTGGCTGATTGACTTCTTGAGGCGCGCTGGGTGGTCTGTTGATACGGGTTTCTGGTCGGTTGGCACGTCCTTGGTCCTGTCCCACATGATGACTCTCCCTGTCCCGATCGTTCGCGCCGCCACCTTCGGCCCGATCACGTCGAGAACTGCGAGAGCGACGGCTCCAGGAGGATCCGATTGATGGCTCACGCATGATGTTCACTTGGGCCTCCGCGGCATTGAGGTGATCTAGGGCGGCCTCGATCTGGCGTGGCTTTGCATGTTCTTGAGTCGCTCGCCCGCTACTGGCGATGTTGGCACTAGGTGTCTTGTGGAC